>ATSW01124053.1:0-13501 GCA_000444245.1 Botryllus schlosseri | reverse complement strand
GTCTCAGGCCTACGATATGTCCTCTTCAAAGGGGATTTGTCGTCTTTGTTCAATAAATCGAAAGTGTCCTCGGAGGACGCTAAAATGTCCTCTTTTTGGGGAATTTGACCTCTTTTTCTAGAAAAAGTGTAAAAATGCGCTCAGAATCAGGACCATGATGCAGCGAACGCCAGAGGTGGCTAGACAAAAATACGGCGCGATGGTTATTTTGGTAGCAGAGATGAGACAAATTACCTTTTTTTAGTCAACGCCTCTGCAATGGTGTTCCGGTAGTAGAGCTTTCAGAATTTTTTTGAGTATCCTCGTTTTCGAGTCTCAAAATATGGTAGCCTATCCCTAATTAACGTAATGTAATTCAATAACTGAACTCTGGCTGCATGTCAGACACAAAGAAAGCAAAAAACTTATATTTGTATCCGAAAAAAAAAAGAATAACCCACAGACACTATAATTTGACGTAGTAAGCAAGTAGTGGAGAATTGTGGAAGACTGTGACCGCCGACCATATTATCACTTAATGCCGAAAACTGTTTGCGGGCCACTCAAAATCACGCCGCGGGCAGTATGTTGCCGTCCCTGTGTTAAGGTCTTGTGTGCCTCGGACGCAAATAAATTCAGAACAATTCATGAAAACGGCACTCAGATGAATCTACTATACTGGAGAGAACAAATTTAGCAACAACGGGCGATAGTGAGGGGTTAGACGACACATCAAATAGAGTAAAATGAAGGTTGAACCTAGTAGGGGAGATGTGGTACCGATGGATCAAAAATTGCAAAATGATCTCTGGCTCTCAAATCTTCAGCCGAGAATAGCAGATCTTTTGCTGTCTCAACACTTCGATACAAGCTCTACCTATCGCGGACATTTACATGAATATCCGCCTTTTCAAAAAATATTTATAAACGTTTAAAATTTGTTGCTCGAACGTGTCATCGGTCCCCACCCGTGGGTCCAAAGGCACACGACCATGGGACCTATGAGACATACGTTCAAAAACTCAAATTTGTCAACTTGTTTTGTTGTGTACTATAAGCTAAGCTACAGAAAGCCAATGATGAATATTTCGTCGTGACCTTCAAGAACAAAAAAGGATTATATCAACTCAAATGTTGGCATAAAATCATGTTTTGATTTACGCCTAAGCTTACAAAATTATTGCCACATACATATTACCCGCAAATCGACATTTTGACTCTCAAATACCTCGTAATAGCGNNAANACACCACAGGTAACTATGATTTACAGCCTATATATANGTAGGCGAGTTTCTGTTGNNAAGTGATTAGTTNGTNNATCTATTTTGCTTGATTTGGCNATGNTACCATAGGTCCCCNACCCCATAAANATTGTAATTGACTTGAANATNGTCCACTCGAGGATGNTATTGATTNAAAAATATGTGNCATTATATACCCTGATACAAGCCCTATACTTCACATCAAAANTTATGNCGGGTTTGTTAGTCTGAAAGGTGATATACAAAAATGCANATGTCGATCCAAATTTACTTTACACCCCCTAAAACGTAAATCANTCGTCACAGACCCCATAACTNACGCAGGTNGAATTTTTTTGCATGTGAGGAAAGATNCTGNNAGCATGTAATTGTAGACAAATTCACGGNGTGTAATCATGGAATTATCATGGAGAATTTTTCAAGTATTTTCGGTCCCAGTGATCCATCGGTACCACATCTCCCCTAAACTCGTCGCGCAGAAATCTGAGATGAAATCGATATTCCGGACATACAATAATGAAATGGTAGGCCTACACCATTTCGGGTACATGACAACGTTCACAAATGGGGGATCGAACACAACCTATTTTGAACAGATGACTCTTCAGCGTGCAGTGTCCAGCGCGGAGCAAAAACTTCCGGTTGATGATGTAATAATAGAAAGTGAGCGGACACGCGAACGATTTAGTGGGATACATAAGGTAATGTTTAAATGTGTGCCGCCATGATCAATAAAAGTGATTACCGCTGTGTTATGCATCTCGTTATTTCAGCTGGGTTGGTGTTGCTATATTCCAGAAGATATATATTTACAACACCGTTAGGATTCGACTGCAACGTATGATATAAAGGATAGATATCTTTGCTATACAGTGGTTCTTAACCTTTTTACGCTAATGCCCCTGTCAGAAAATATCACAGTATGGCGCCTACCCTCGTAATAGAAGTACCGTATAGGTAATAATGATAAGCTATACAAATAATTTTTATCCGATACTATACACTAACGCTTTTCGCGATAGCGAAGGTAACTGAAAACGTGATGGATATACTTGACAAATTGCAACTTGCGAAAGGTAAGTAAGTCACAAAATATCACGAAGTAGAAGTAGTGGAAAGTTAGAATTACTTGAGTAAGGACTGCAAGTACAGGAAAATTAGTACTTGGAAAAAGTGGAAGTAATTCGTTACTGTGAGGAAATACCGCGTTCTGGTGCATGTGGATTTACATAAAGTCAGTCACTCAGTGAACGACAATAACCCATAACCTTTGTTATATACTATTGTAACTATATTGTCAATATCACATATCCATCCATATATATCTAATCTAAATATAGGTCGCAATACATATTTGATGATGATACGTAGTTACTGCATACCGGGTAACAGGGTTGATAATTTTCTGCTCAGTTCGGCGATCTTTGAATTCAGTACGCTCAAGGCTGTAAAGGAAATATAAGTGCTATACTGGTCGAATCAGATTTTGGAATAGTTTCATGAAAGACTTACAATTGTTGATTTTCTCGTCGATGACGTCAGCCACTCGGTCGTAATCCACCCTCCCTGGACGACCGTCAGTCCCTGGCAAACCTCTATAACCCGTTTCACCTTTGGGGCCTATCCTGCCTGGCGGGCCCTGGACTCCTCTGTAACGTATTTTGGTTTCAGCTAGACCAGTGGTTCCCAACGTGGGCGATATCGCCCCCCAGGGGGCGATTCGTCGGTCCAGGGGGGCGAAAATAACCAAGGGGGCGATAGGGGGGCGAAAACGGACGAAGGGGGCGATAGGGGGCGATGGCGCGTTGAAATGGCTATATTAGCGTCCATGACCGTAACTGCCACACCCGAACCCCCAATTGCTATGGGGGCGCGAGTTCGAACAGGGCCCATAATTTTTTCGTTAATTAACTTTAACAATTGAGGCAACCTTTTCAAAAAGTTTCGCACTGCGCGCCATTCCGTATCACATATTTTTTGCTTATTGGATACCCTTCCTCCAAGAAATAATAAAAATGGGCATCTCGGCGTAAGCCATTGTCACACCATGACGGACGAAGACATATGAAGTTTCAGGTCATGTAAGATGCGACTCCGAGAAGTGTGCCAGAACGAGAAAACCTTGGCGGAAAAGGACTGCCTTTATGATGACCGACTTCGATATATATACGATATACATATATATTTAATTGTCCATAGGCGCCTGAATGGCTGGCGCCAAATGTTCCTGTCCTGGCAATCAGAACCTCACAAAAAATGCCATCTCGCAGAGAAAAATTAATTGCCAGTGCAGAAATACCAATTTGAAATCGTGTGCGTCTTTTAGTCTGGTACGTATGGGCGATTTGAATATCTTTTTACATATAGTAGACAGGCCACGAAATGTCATTACGTAACGAAGTCATTATACCCACGGGTCCGCCCGAATATGTTCAATTATTATTTACGGGCCCTACATTTTCCAAGACACCTCAATCAGCTTTACCGGTGAATCTGAATACATGAGCAGAGAGAGGATAAAAAATTGACAGCAATATATATGCAATTCCCGATCATATTGACCGATTCAATCTTGAATGATGGTAATTTTTCGCGCTTCGCGCGAATTAAGCCGACTAACTAAACTAAAGAGTCCAACAATTTGTGCTGAGAAGTAGCGGTAAAGAGGTATATCGGGGGAGCTTCGTCTGAGGGGTTGAGAAATTTGCTTTATCGCCCTATGGAGGGAGGTCAAGACCAACGTATTGGGGCGGGGTCTGACGAAGTTCTGTTACGGCCCTTTTGGAATCAAGTCGGAGAAATCACCTTTTTTGTTAGTCAACTCACTAAAATTTAGCTGGAAAAGTGTAATTTCGAGGTCGAGCCGAAAAGTTGACCTTTTTTCTTAGTCAACTCGCCGGTGATTTCAGTCTGTATGGCCATTTTTCGGTTTCCAATATTTGGGGGGCGATGATCGGTGTGGAGTTTGAAAAGGGGGCGATGAGTCGAAAAAGGTTGGGAACCACTGAGCTAGACCATCTTCCGTAAAAACATCTTCAATGTTCTTGCAAACTAAATGTTGTTGGCTACTCGACTCCACGCACCAGAACAATGCGAGAACAAGAATCGAGCTCGAGATGGATTTCGACATTAGGCAAAAAAGATTAACAACAATCTACATGTGCAAAAATAGTTCAGATCAAAAATCTGGATTTAAGACCACGAGAAATAGTTGATACCAATGAGTTGAGTCGGCCGGTATGCACGATCTCATCGTACGTTACTTGTTTCGTTATACGATCAATATACGTTGTGTTTTTAGGAGTAGAATCGGACTTCACATCAGCAAGAAGTGGGTGGTAGCAGCTATTTCTGTGTAATTGTTTTGACGTTATATAGGTCATAGAATCACATTCACAAGATTTTTATACGGCGCGGCGTAATCTGATGACTAGGGCAAGTTTTTATTGCACTAAAATCGCGAGAAAGTTGCATTTAATTTTAACAAAAGTTGCAGTAAAAAGTTGCATTTATAATTTTTGTTGAATTATTAGGGTATGAGCTACTCGAAAAGTTACCTTGTATAAACTAGTTCCCGCAGAGCTGTCAAATTTGTTACTTCGCGATTTAACGGTCTGACGAAACCACCAGAAACTACATTTTCCCCGACACACAGCAAGAAAATTACACTTTCCCCCCAAAAGTCAAAAAGCATAGCAATAACACCCTCCCCCTAAAACAAGTCGAATAGCACACTCCAAACCTAATACGTCTGCAAACTTGAACCAAAGTATTAGAGAAAAACTCACTCTTGGCGACTTCAACAAAATCAATAGCCTGAAAAAGGTGACCCAGAGAAAATGTAATGTTTGGCGATCTCGCCTGGGCGTTCGTGAAATGGGAAACTATTTCAAATTTAATAGATAGAATTATTAATGCGATCTAGTTACATATTCTTCGGGCACGGTGGTGCTTGACAGGGGTAGTTGAACTTCTTGGTTACTAGCCACTGTGTCACAGGTAACAGCGAGATGCAGCTAATGCATCATATATCTCTTTGTTATGCAAATCAAAGAGAATAAAAACATACTAAAAATAGTTTAAAGCATGTCTTTAAATCATTCCTTTACATTTTTGCGTAATATTTGATAAAAGTTGCAGCAAAAATTGGTATGAAAAATAGAGAAAAGTTGCAAAAAGTTGCACTATAAAATCGCTCCAAACAGCCAAAACATCATAGTACATAGATTGTGATTATCTAGGAAGCTGTCGGAAGCTGTAACAAAAAGTTGCAAAAGTTGCAAAAACTTGTCTTACTGATGACTATTATGCCTTGTTAATTCTAATCAATCATGCTTCGAAAGGCAAAACAGATTGCATACGCAGTCTCAGTTAGTTGCGTCGCGTAGGTATAACGAAGCTGCATGCTGTGTAATTCCAAAGGAGTAAAACGTGGTGTCTCCGAGGGATGGACAAGAGTACTCGTGTAAATAGCCATAACGGGGGATTGGGGCAATTCGCCATGCTATGTTTTGCTGCGAACCTGTGATATTTTCTAAAGGACATGTAGCTGAACCAAAGAAATTTAAAAAAGATTATATACCACGTGATCATGGGTCTATTTATTGCTTTGCTATTTTCGGGACGAAAATTATTTCGATCACCTCTCAAGCTCCTCGCCACCTCATCCGCGTCAGCGGTGTCTTACAAAAGCCTAGAGGTGGGCCGTGCTATAAGTCGGCAGTCACGGAAAATAAGAAGTATATTGGCCTGGTGTAAATGACCATAGTAGTCGACAAACACCATGAATACCCCAAAACAAACAAACCTCTCAAGCTGACTTCTGTTAGCGATGACTCATCAACATCATCCAAGTATCTACATCTTATTCGTCATAAAAACGCCCGAATACGTACGATACGCTGACAAATTTGCACCGTTGTGGGATTGCAACTCTGCGAGATTAAAAATGGCTTCAACTTCAATCCCTTATATACTTGAAATTGAAGATGTTTCGTGTTATTTACCCGAAATGCGAGAGAATTTTATTTGGGGGTATGATTACTGCAATCGTAAAAATACGAGACATTCTGGTGAGGAATGTGGGAGAAATCTAGAAATCTCATATCCCCACGGGAAGGACATTCCGCTTGGCTGTGTTTTATTTTCCAGACAAGTAGTTGGGTTCAAAATGAATGATGTACGTGCTTTTCCGCACACCTGCATTAGCTATTAATTAAACGGATGAATGAATGGAATACCACGCATCGTTGAAAAACAACAGAGTGATGCTGTCGATGCCATGGCATTCAATGTGCGCATCGTTTCGCAGAAGCTCATATGTCAGACCTCAAACATCACGCAAACTGACTGTGGAGAGCAAGTCATCGTCATCATCTTTTATTGGGCAAAGCACATTGTTCGGTAATTTGATACTGGGTGTGTCTCGGTAAATTTTCGCGCCTTCTGGGTTGGAGATTGAGTGATTCAGGGGAGTTATTCTGGTCCAGAGTTGCTGATTTCTGTTTTTAACATATTGATCTATGGCAGTGGTCGGGAACCTTTTTTGTTCGAAGAGCCGTATTGGCCCTGTGTTTTCCATCTCAACTCCCAAAGAGCCATACATGTCAATCAACTGTTACGTCAGAATTTGAAATTCGTGACGTCATTGTAGCACTAATTCGAACTCACTGCATGGGATTCCTCGTGTGCGTCAGATTTTCTCTGTTAAAACTGGTGTTTATCGTTCGAAAATAAAGCTCGAAACGAGCACAGACGGGCCAAGCCCCACCATTGATAACGCAATTCATCATAAGTAGCTTAGAATTTATTATAATTGATAATATTCTAATGCAGTTGTCAGATTGCGAGATAGTGTAATGATCATGCGTCCGGCTTCTCGAGCGGTAGGTCGTGGGTTCGATCCCCGGCCGGGTCATACCAAAGACTCGAAAATTGGTATCCGCAGCTATCCTGCTAGGCGCTCAGCAATCACGGATAGCATGGAGGAGAAAAAAACCGGGGGCGCAGACTAGATGACCTCATGGGGCCGTATCGCAACTCCGTCGTCAAAGCATCTCGATGGTGCAGGCGAAAAAGAATACCATATCTCTCTCTCTCAATTGTCACACTGATTCCGAAAATCTAAATACTTATCGACTTCTCAAGTGTCAAAGTATTCGGCGGTAACATAACGTTGCGCTACACGCGCACACATTTTATCGCCGGAACTACACAGAGCCATATACTTAGCAATCAAGAACGTGGATAGCTATGGCATTGTTTGTAATTCGAGTAATTGTGAATGTCACATCCACAACAGTTCATTTCGCGACGTAGATTAGGAAGACAATGTGTATTTGAAAACTGCGTTTTGAAATGGGCGTTGCAATGTCTGCTATGCTATTTGAATAATTAACATATCGCACAATTCAAGATTTCGAGTCAGGTGCATAGAATTCGCGAATGATATTGGTTGACAGTTACTTAAATTTGACGATTTTGAAAAGAGGGGGTCCGAGCCCCTAGCAGAGATGAGCGGATTTGAAATTGCTATGTCCTAATCCAATCCAAATCCGAAGCTTCAAATCCTAATCCAAGTCCTAATCCAGAAATTTTGTATATTCCAATCCTAATCCTCAGTGGCGGCTCGTGACAATATCGGGTGGTGGGGCAAGGGGTGCATGCGATTTTAATAACCTAAATGACGTCACAATAGTTTATTCCGACGTGAAAATGTGACTTCGTGGTGGTCACACACAGTTTGTATGGTGTATAGCAGACCTGGGCAAAGTGCGGCCCGCCAAGCTATTCTGTGCGGCCCGCGACAGGTTTCTTCGAATTTAAAACATAACTCTTGCTTTTTGAATGACGAAAACCATAGGCTGTATCAAATGAACAGGAAATTCGTTTACTTTGAAGCCTGTTCCTTAATATGCCACGATTACGCTGCCTACGTACCTGGCATGCGTAATCCATATTCAAGATAAAGGCAATGTGGCAAAGTATGAGTATAGCAATTGAAGTCACAAGAGATCACTCTTTCCATATAGTTTACTTCAAACGTTCCTTGTTGTCATTGTCACATTACGTGTTATACGGTATGTGTTTCAATTTGTTGCGTGATATGTATACAAATCATTAGTTCGTAAGACAAGTCGATCGGTACTCCAGATTACTATGACTCATCATATCTATCACCCATAAAAGATTAACGGGCATGCCACAAAAGAAAGCCGAAAACGGAAATTCAAAGAAGGTTTAGAATTTAGAGCATTAAATATTCGCATACTGGAGTCAGGGGTAAACCCATCCTTTCCGTTTTTGCCGAGCATGTCGCTGAGATTAAGAATTTTAATTAAAGTCGTTCTTATGACAAAAACACGAAACACTCGGTCAAGAGAGGGCGAAGCTGAGAAAAACTGCAAGCTTCGTTCAACATAAAGGCTGTTTAAGATGCACACTGCTCGGATGGCAGCGACCAAGTAAATATAAGCTCTGTACTATTGCATATACAATGTTATACATTTCAGTGCAGTGGTTCTCGAACTGAGAGACGTGAAAGCATCAGAAAGGTGGCGAATTTTATTGAAAAAAATTTTCGCACTCCGCGCGATATATTAGAGCTTGTAGCTGTTGCTCTGTGTATTGTCCCACTTGGATATTTCATAATTCGGTCATCAACTGCCATAATCTCCCATGCCATCAAAATATTCGTAGGCATTGCTAGCATTCTTGTTGCATTTTGTGATATCATGATAAGGGGGCGCAAAATTGTCCACTATCATAAAGGGAGACGTGCCTAAAAAGTTTGTGAACCACTGCTTAAGAGTTTTAATAGAAGAACGTGAAGAGGGGTTTGAAGAGAGCTAAAATGAATCATGTTTAACATTATTTCGAATCATGACAGCAAATAGGTATTTTTTAATTAACCGTCACTTTCTCATTCCTAATATCAACACATTCAAGGAGCAGCATTTATTAACAATGTAATTTAAAAATAACATTAAAATACGCTGGAGAATATAGCTAAACTTTTTCACTCGGCCCGCCAACGTATTTCTTTTTCTCATTTGGCCCGCGGAGGAAAATAATTGCCCACCCCTGATCTATAGTGTATTCGACTCGTTTTTATCCATTGGTAGGGTGTGATGGTATCGTTTGCCTGGTTTACACCCCACGCTGTGGTGGAAATCTAGTTAATAATCCCCTTTCTTCTCTGCTGCTTCAAACACGCTGCGCATGAACACTATGCTCTCGTATCAGACGCTTGCTCGATCACCTGCTCGTACAGGGTTGCGTATTATACATGGCTATAGACTTTTTCCCAGATTGACATGTCATTTTAAGGGTGCGTTTTATACATGAATGCGTACTACAGATGGAAAATTACGGTACCTATCACTTCTTATAGCCCCTGACCATCCTGTTTTCCTAGTATCTATACATCAGATAAGCGACGGGACGATACATCAAATATCTTTATTAAAGAAGGTTTTTCTGTTATCCAGCAGCGCGCAGAGAAACTTGTGATTTAGTTCTTTTAATTTTCATTTTTTGTGAGGTAATTTAATCCTGTTGTTACATCTTGTGTCAATTTCAAAAGTCCGCGACGTAATCTTTTTTTCATTTATCTTGTATCGCGATGGAGTTTGGTACGATGTGTTTGTAGTATACTGTTTCGTCTCGTGCGTAGGTTTCAAAGTTAGATGCAGTTGCAGATGCAGTGATCAGTTATCTTGAATCCGACTGCTCCTTAGAAACTCGCGATGTCCAGTCCTTTGTTTAGGATTGGGCACTATACTCATCTGGCGTGGGTGTAAAGAGTTCAGATATCGGACCTTGTATAGCACACTGCATTAGACGCATGATTGTGATTACTCGTATTGTGTTGAGAGTGAATTGGCCAGGATCTTGACGAGTTTGGCGAACGTGACACTGTAGATTTCAATGCCTGGAAAAGTCATGACCAACTTCGTTCCACTGATCAGAAAAGTCCGTATTGACTCTTCTATCCATGCACTCTGCCTGAATTGAGATCGGTCATGCGTGCTGACACTGTAGCGCGTATAAGATATGGTAAGCGTGCATAATGTTGCTGCCGAAAACCGATTGATATCAGATATTTCTGAAAATAAAATCGCTAGAAAATCGCTTAATATTTTTAAAAGTCGCTAGATTTATCGCTAGTCGCTAGATTGGTATTTTTTGTCGCTAAACGGAATGCAAAATCGCTAAATTGGCAACACTGCTAGGGCGTTTACTCACAACTGGACAATGCCGCTAAGTGTATGCTGATTAGCGATTGTGATTAAAGGGCGGCATCGCCAAATTGAATGACATCGAATGTCCGCAAACATGTGCTTGCTTGCGTACGTGCCTAACTGATTTTCGCTAATACTTAAACATAACCACCAGAAGATGTGTGTCAAGGCTTTAGTTATAAAATATGAGAAATGTTTAAACCACCTGAAATCGGTGTCATAATAGAATAGATTCCATAACGACTCGGATATTTTGACTAGCGCAAATCGTCGCTAAGGCTGCGTAATGCGCGTTGATGAGTGAGCGTATTTAATTGTTCACGAGAAATCAGGGACTCGCTAATTGACAACACTTCCGGACTCGTTGACAATCTTATCATACGCGCAAGTTCGTCAACACGCGGAGATTGTATAATCGTCATATACGCATATACTTAACCCTGATGAATTGATGCTATATTAGAAGTACAGTCCGCATATGTCAGTTTCCAGGTTTTGGCAGTCCATGAAAGTGTAGTAATGACCGCTATTCAAAACTACTTACTTACTTGAGTAGTTTTCAAAGTCAATAAATTCTGCTTCCACTTGAAGTAGCTTTGTACTACTTTGAAAAGCACCACTTCTATTCGTACTTGAGTAGAGCTATGCGCCTCTACTTCTACTTCTACGCGGGTAGCTTCCATGACTAATTTGACCAGCTCTGGTCAAAACTGACTTAATATGCCATCTTCAGTCATACCACGTACAACCTAAATCCCAAACAAACCCCGGTTTTCACACTTTGAACCACTCATTGGTTATGATTATTGGATTCCTTATTGAATCCCACGATATAACATCCTGAAAATGACGCCAAGTTAGTTTCATAAGACGGGCTTGCTCTTTTGACAGTGGAAACATGTCGATTTCGAGGGAACATTGAGTCAGTTTAATAGGAAATAGTTTCAGGAGCATAAGCATATTGACATGGTGTAAAATGTCCACAGAAATTGAAGCACAATAAGTTCCAAAACAACAACAGGCTTACGAAATCTGTGTGCCTCGGGACTTAGCAGTATAATTTTACGGGTCATGCAAACATGGGTTGGAGCTCGGTTGATAAATCAGGACGATCACGACGAATAACGAGATGCATGAAACAGCGGTAATCACTTCATTTATCATGACGGCACACATTTATATACGTTACAATATGTATCCCATGAAAACGTTCGTTTTTCCGCTCACTTTCTCTTATTATATCTTTAACCAGGAGTTTCACTGCTGCAGCCTGCTCCCTTATTTTCAGAAAGTGACTGCAGACTACGAGGAGGGTCAAGTCGCTCTGGAAAATGTTTCACAGTTTCCCATCTATACCATCATCACCATCATCATCATCATCATCATCATCAACTGTTATGAGTTACGACGAAGCGATTGCAGAATGTGCGAAGAACAGATCTTTATTGGCAGAAATCCATGACAGAGCTCAGCAAACCGATTTGTACGACTTTCTTCTCACGAAGATGCCACCTGCATTAACGTACGCCGACATAGGGATAGAAATGGAATACAAGCGTTCGGCATGGTTATATAAATTCTCCTTTCAATACAAATTTGTATTTTAAAATAACTTAAATCGGTTTTCGATAAGTTAGATGCGGCTGAGTTTAATCTAGTCGGTTTTTCTTGACCTTTTCAGTGCTCGTAACCCTTGATAAATAATTTTAGGCTGTGGACTAGATAGCGTATAGGCCTGATTCCTCGGTGCATCTGTTACTTCTTAATATGTGACTGTGTATCCCCGGGGGATCCACGGATCCCTGGTTAAGAACCCCTCTGCCGCGAAATGCGAATGCATGAAATAACCTCCGTTGCATCGTATCGAAACTTAATTCTCACTGTATAACGAAAGTAGTTAGTATGATCGCTCGTGACCTGGCTGGGGTTCTTATGGGCCCGCTGGTGACTCGTATTGAAAACTCGTGTTGGTGAGTCGTACTTTTAGACCCCCCCTCTCGCTCGTGATTCGTAATGGGTTCTTATGGACGCGGCGGTGACTCGTACTTTTGGGTATAGGCTGCGGCGGTGACTCGTATTGAAAACTCGTGTTGGTGACTCGTACTTTTGGGTATAGGCTGCGGCGGTGACTCGTATTGAAAACTCGGGGTCGTGATTCGTACTTTTGGATATAGGCTGTGGCGGTGACTCGTATTGAAAACTCGGGGTCGTGATTCGTACTTTTGGGTATAGGCTGTGGCGGTGATTCATCTGTCGTGTATTCTTACAAAGTCTCTACTGATTCACCATGTGTTCTTATGGGTGTGGCGGTGATTCGTACTTTCGAGCGGTGGCGGTGGCGGTGATTCGCCGTGAAAACTCGTGGTCGTGACTCGCCTTTTTTGCTATAGGCGGTGGCGGCGATTCGCCTGTCGTGTATTCTTACGGGTTCTGTGGTGATTCGCCATGTGTTCTTATGGGTGCGGTCGTGAATCGTACTTTTAGGTATAGACATCTCTCGCATATCATACTTTCGGGTATAGGCATCACTAAACAGGAAATTCACTAATCCGCAGTGCATTGCGCGATTTTGAAAACCAGATGTTGGCGGTTTTGTGTGACCCACTAAATACGTCCGTTTTGGAAATTCGGAGCGCGCACTATCGTATCGATTATTCCACTAATCCGGTAAGTACTATTACATACAGGAGTATTCAGTATTCAGCAACGACACGAAAAGCGACCAACAAATAACCGCACTCGTAAATTAACACCTAAAAAAGTGTAAAATAGATTGCAAATCCCGCGATCGCTAACAAGATAATGTCTCGGGTATAACCATTTAGTGACTTGGTGTAAAAGACATACCGATCGCTCACAAGGTAATATTTCGGTAATTAGTTTGTCACAGAGCCGTCGCAGACGGTGATTCGAAAACCAACAATTTGGCACTTTCTGGTGGTCGCTATATGTTTTGACACTTCGAACAGCGGCTGACTTTAGTTGCACGATAAGAATTATGAGAATATTCAATCAAT
>ATSW01124047.1:0-13692 GCA_000444245.1 Botryllus schlosseri | reverse complement strand
GTCTCAGTGCTTGGTCTGTCAAATATGCGCCGAGTATACCCGGTCAATAAAAACGTGTAAATGGTCGCAGCTAGCGATATGTCAAGCACGTCAAGGCATGGCCTGTTTTTAGTAGGCCATGGTCAAGGTCATATTTGTCGTTTCTAGTTCGCCGCGATTCTGCCGCCGGTTGCTCTGTAGGGTCTGAGGAAGAGGAGGTGACCACCAGGCGAAAGAAATGGACCACCTCGTTCTGGAAACAGCTAATGGTGCTCACGCAACGGAGCTTCATCCAGGGAAAGTATGTGATGATGCCTGCACACGCAGATGTGGTCAGAAACGAAACAGTTTTATCTCAAGTGGTTATGATTTTAGACTGTTTCAAGTATTTTCAGCTTTTACTTTTTATTTGAAAATCACTTATTCTACTATAACCCGAGTACCAATGATACTTTGACCATCTCATATCTTGTATGTTTAGAATAGCACCCCAGCAAAAAATTACGTATTGTAAGTTTGATTGCAGTAAAGATATGTATATGGGCAAACTCGAAGCGGTGGTAGTGTCTGTCTAAGATGGACGCTGTAGTGTCGTCGCGGTGCGCAGTTTCTTTGAGATTATTCTTGCTGCGCGGGAAAACCCAGATCGCGAAAATGGCCTGTGTTGCAAACGTTGTAAATTCCTACACCGAAACGTGCGTGATGACATTTTCGCGCCGTGACGAGCAATGAATAATTTAGGAGCAGACGCGGAACTCGTAATGTATTCGACTTTCATGGTTGGCAACCAACGGCCGGTCGCGCCCTCGGTGTTTTGCGATAATGATATCGACCGCGATTCTATACTGCTTCCGCGCGACATCTACAGCTCGCGAATTCTCCCGTTTATATCCAGACATGTCGTACGTTCCTGTGATTTAGCTGTTGATTGATTCGTTCCTCCTGGTTGGTATATGGTTGGGAAAAATCGAATATACGTAGGTCGGTAGGTGATTCGATTTCAACTTCGAGTCGAGTCTAGTGTTCCAGTACCACCTTTTATGACATGACAGTAAAAATGAGTTCAAAGTTCACATATGCATCTCTTTCGTGGCCAAGTGTTGTCAGCTACACGCCATCCAAAATATTTCCCTTTCTGGAACATGACTATTTCGTAGCGCTTTGTCACCATTGCGATGCTCAATCGCTATATTTGAGAGTAATGTCCACGTATAACTTCGTTAAAATTCGACTTCTACTCGAATAATTAAAATCTATACTGGTTTCGGATTTGAGGACATCCCGCGTTACCTATTCCTTTGTTTCCAGGTCCCGGTACTTTTCGAAGCTGAAATTCATCAAGTGTGTCGGAGTGGCGTTGATTAGCGGTTTGATGTGGTGGCAAACCGGCGTGGGCAACCCATCAGAATCGCGAATTAACGACATCACCGGTTATGTGAGCACGCTTTTTGCGATTTTGTTTCGTTAGCTTGTCGCGTGCGCTATAGTGCTGATCAGACATGGGGTAATCGTGATTAGTAAGCGTAATTGATTACGACGATTACAGCATTTTCAAGTAATCGTACTCGCAATCGATTACATCAGGGGTGGGCAAACTTTTGAACTCGCGGGCCGCATTCGACATCTGAGTCCATTCGCGGGCCGCACTACATAAAATTGGGACTATATACACCAAAACGCAGTATTGGTATTTGATTATATCATGTAATGATGACATGGAGATGATATATATGCTTATCCAATGCAGACCAAACATTACTTTGATGATATCGGACAAGCGTGAGAAACAGTGGCAAGATTTCATAGGCTGGTCGACCACAATAACCAATTTGTCGGTTGACCCGATTCTTAGAACAGGATTGAAATTTAAATCTGTGAGCAACGATCTGTTCATAGATTTACCAATTCCATTTTTGCTACAGTTCCAGGACACACAATGCTGACAGCATCATAACCATGTTAGCTTCAAACACGCTTCTACTACCCTAATTGTACGCATACAGAGAACGAATCTACCGCAGACACGCGCGAATCGTTATTATAAGCACACCCATGAAATATTTAAAACTGGACTGGCCAATCTGAAATCACACTGGGGGGATCCGAATCATGTCAATGTCGTTTAGGATTTCTGTGATGTTTACCAGTTGAAACCTTTAAAACTGCGTGGGCCTTGAGATCGGGCTGTCGCGCCAGAAATTGAACATAAAAGTAATGTAGGAAGTATGTACCCTAGAATCGTATGTAAATCGCGCGGAGCGCGAAAAAAATTTCAGATGAGCTCAGCTTCGCGCCCCCTGATGCTTTCACGACCCCCAACGAGGGTGCGCCCCTCCGTTTGACAACCACTGTCTTAGAATTATTATGGTGGAATATACTAAAAGGTTAATCAAGTCCCTGCATTAATTCGATTTTTAGTACTCATTTTATCAATATTTTTGATAAGTTTCTTTAGCCTCTCGCGGGCCGCACAGAACGGTGTCGAGGGCCGCATGCGGCCCCCGGGCCGTAGTTTGCCCACCCCTGGATTACATTCATGAAGTAATCACCCCATGTCTGGTGCTGATACGGCGACGTGATCTGAGAAGGTATTACAGGCTCTAGCGAAGTAGCCTGATTTTGTTCTATTTTAAGTGTGTGTAATATCGTGGAAGTTATGTGGCGAGATTGCGCAGTGGTCGATTCCAGATTACAGAATGCCGTCCCTATAGTTAGGGAGGTTTATCTTGGCTTCTCATCGCCATCTGGTCCACGTTAACGATGTCTTTTAAAAGTCGACAGATGCGGAATTATGATAAAGAATGCCGGCCTGGTATAAATGACCATTGTAGTTNGANAACATCATGAATGCCACAAACAACAANGTCGTGGAGGTTNTCATCACTCACACAGTAATCGTGCGACTCTGTANTGAGTAGGATACCCNTCTTGCGGGATGATANTTGGCTTTTCGATTNTTANCCTTCAATCATTAGACAGTAGTGACTTTGTGAATCACTGTTTCTACCTGTACGCGAGTAGAGTTCAGGNAGAAGTAACATCGCAAATTGCAATTAGAATTAACGATTTCCAATACATTTCAAAACTANTTTACGNGGNACTCGAAAACGAAGGTNTTAAAAGCAGGCCTGCTCATGCGGTTTGAAGAAGTAAATNTGGTCGAGGGGGNGNNTACTTTTAACAGTTTTACGAGGTAACTTCTTTCGAAACTGCATAGTGCATCTTCTCGCAAAATGACCGGTGCCACTACGATGCCAGTGCAATCTTCGTAAATATATATAACGTTGCCGTGATACAACGGATATTCGCCGCCGTTCGTATGAGAACTTCACTCAGTAAATTGATGATAACCCAATCACAAAACTACTTTTAGGGTTACAATATTTTGGAATCGGGACATTTTTACCATACCATAAATGTTAGTTGACCGAAATTGAAAACAGCTGGCTTCGCAATATTTACTGGAAATCTTGTTGTATCGACTATAGAAAAAAGGTCATCACTTTCATTCGACTCCCGAATTACCCGCCCGGACGTCCGTGTTTCCTATTCCACGTCATTTATGCCGATTAATCTAGCTGTAAAAGCTGTAAAGGTCGTCACTTTCATTCGAACCACGAATTTCCTATTTAGCGCCATTTATGCCCATTCTCACTACAATCTGTCCATATATTAGCTCTAAAAGCTGTAAAGGAGGACGAATTGCCAAAAGGTAGGACATTTCGGCGTCCTCGGAGGACATTTTCAATTTCCTGAAAAAGGAGGTCAAATCCTCGTGAAGGAGGACGTATTATGGTAACCAGAAGGGATACCCTACAACTTACTACCAATATCGCTATCTTCGGTTGCCGTGTACTCCACTAAACCCAACCGGACAACTAATCGCCACACTTTCATTAACAGTTCTTCTTCTCGACGCTGTACTGCAGTTTCGACCCGCTGTTCGACGTGTTGCAGATATGTACGTAGACAGCGTCCGTGACTACACCGCGCGTGTCATTAACCCAGTGCGTTTGTATCTCAGTTCCCAGCGAGCGAACCGTCATTAATAAAGAACGGATGGGCGGCACGTACAGGCTGTCGGCCTACTACTTGGCGAAGACCATCAGCGAGCTGCCTCTGACCTTGATATTTCCTTTCATCTACACCACTATCACGTATTGGATGGCGGGAATGAACGGCGCCAACAACCCGGTGTCTTTTTTCACGGCTTTGCTGACGCTTTTGGCGCTGGCGATCGCAGCCCAATCGTTGGGTAAGTACAGATTCGCTACTCAATTAGTAGTAGAAATAGCGATTCGGTATCGAAGCGATGTCAAATCTAATTCAAGTTGTTGAAGTAGAAAATAAATGTCTGAAAAGCACGTAAGTAGATTCAAAAAGTAGTTCTGGTTTATGGGCAAAATTAAAAATCAAAAAAGCATGGCTTTCTAAATTGTTGAAATGTAAGCTGTCTAAAACACAGCCGTTGTTGGCTGACAACACTGATGTTGTGCGTTCACTGCTGGTGACACACCGTGTTGCTCCAATCTGACAATGGTGTCTACATCACAATTTTTTCATCATGCGCTTCTTGATATAAGAACCATGCAATAATGCCCACACAGTCTTGATTCAGTTAGGATATTGCGGTACGTTGAGCATAACACCATGTCGACCTATTTGTTTCAGTTGAATGGGGTTTATGTTTCACAATGAGCAGACAATGGGTCGTCTACAACGGTAGGCCTATAAAGTAGGCTACAGGCTGTAAAATGTCAAATGATAAGTTCACTGACAGTGCAAAATCTACGATACAAACGAAATGCAGGTCGCAAAAACATGTTGACTTTGTAAACAATATTGACATTTTTTGACCTAACGCTACAATTTGACAAAATTTTGAATTTTTTGACATGTCAGAAAAAAATCGCCCCAGTCATAACATAACTCTCATGAAAGGTACAAAATAGTGTATAAGTGCTACCTTACTAATCATATTACACGATGCCTGCGATAGCTATGCAACAATCGTGCGATGATCGCTGGTGGCTGGAATCCGAGGTTTTGAACATTGTGACATATCATTCCGATCAGTCTGCTAGTAAGTACCAAAACATCCGACAATAACTTGTCTGCCGCTGATTCGACCCGAAATTTCCGTTAATAATCCGCTTGGAAATTTTAGCTCGCAATTCATGCCGCGGTTCTGGCAGCCAATAACGCGAGCGACTGTTTCAGGTCTTTTCGTAAGCGCCGCGACGATGGACTTCGACCACGGGCTGGTGATGGCGGTTCTCCTGATGATCACCTTTCTGTTGCTGGGCGGATATTACGTGAAAAACATTCCGGCGTGGCTGCAGTGGCTCAAGTACGGCTCGCCCATAACCAGCGCCTGGGCGCTCGAGTTGTATTCCGAGTTTGACTCTGACGAAAGGATATTGTGAGTATGGTTTACTCCAGTGATAACTCCTTACTAGGACAACTCCATTCTAGGAGGTAATTTTGTATTTGTAGGGGATTTCTGGCTTTAGGATTGTAAAGCCCTTTAAGAGGGAAAGGTACATCCAGAACTTATGTAAAGTGTGAAACTAGTTATTTCAATTCAGTCAGTCAGACAGACATTTATTGATATATTTATCACTACGAAAACAACCATCAAGAATGCGATGTAATGAAAAGCTACTCGTGTCGAAACGGCTTGGAAGTAGTCTTTTAATCAGACATTGAATTAGCGACCAAAGTGGTCCACGGGTCAGAAAAGGTTGGACATTGCTGGTGTATTCAAATATTATTCTATCATCTTGAATTTAGGTGCAACTCTGACGTCAGCGACTATCCCTCATGCGTGACGTACCAGAACGCAACTTCGTCTTTCGCCAACGTAAGCGTGGACTCTATTCGTTACGTCGAATATCAGGACATTTTGGATAAATACGGAGTCGTAAACCCGCCGTGGGTCTACATGCTGGCATTGTTATGCATTATGGTTGCTTATCGCTCGTTGGGCTATATTTGCCTGCGATTATTTCATAAGCCTGTGATGAAATAGCCGTTTCGTATAGACTCTGCAATACGCTTATTTATTTTTACACCGTTTTCGAGATGTTGAACGCGCTAATGATATGATTCCTTATATTATTTGATTTCTTTAGTACTTGGTGGTATCTTTTCAAGTGGCTATTTGATCGCGTGTCGTGCACTCGACACTTGTACAGTTTAACTCTGCCTTGACGGTGTCTGTTGTTTATTTATTGTAATTTAAATTGCGTGGGCATTATATGTTCGCTTGTTCAGTTATATTTCTTTCGCGATTAATATCGTCTGCTTTGTTCGCTGTTCCCATATTTTCCGCAGAGGCCAGAGTAGTCAGCACTGTACTTCAACAGAAGTAGCAATTTACAAGATTTCGAGCGGAAGTAGAAACGAAGGGATGAAAAGTTGTCGAGTGAAGAGTTTTACAAAGTATATTTGATCGAGTGCTCACGTACTTTTAGCAATTAATCAGGGGTGGCTGCGTTCGGGCGTCTTTGCGACTTCCGCTGTATGACGTATGCATACACAACAAATTAGAGTTATAATTTCTGAGGTCCGAAAAGAGGACACATTACAAGTCACGAAAGTCAATATTTCACGTCTATTATTTTTAGTTGTCTCTGTACGATCGCCTGACTCTCAAAGCTATAAAGGAGGACGAATTGCGAAAAAGGATGACATTTGGGCGTTCTTGGAAGACATTTTAGATTTCTTGAAAAGGAGGACAAATCTTATATAGGAAGACATATGGTATTGGTAACCCTACTGCACGCAATTTACGAAAATACAACCGCTTGTGTCTGTCCAGGTCAATTGTCACGCCAAGACAATGCCCATTCGTTGCTATGAGCCTATTCGCCTCCGAGAGCATGCTGCCGTTACTGATAAGGTCGTTATATAATAGGCTTACCATATTTTGGAAATCTAAAAAGAGGACACTTTTTCAGTTGCAAAACCGGTCCGCTCAGAGTTCAAAATACCGTTTTTCTCTCCACATTTTTAGGTGGATGACTGAAGAAGGAGCGGAGCTCCGAAAGCTCGTGTAATAAATAAAATTATTACGTTGCAAGTGGACGCTAAATAGGGTGTGAAAACAACCAAGATCCTAAAAAAAAAAGGTCATCTTTTCGCTCAGAACTAAATTCGCTGTTTTTCACTTCCATAGACTACTCCTTGTCGCTTCGACATCTTCCTGTCTTTTCATTGTATCGCATTTTGTGGTGTATTGAACTGATAAAATTGCTAATAAACCAATGATGATGATGATGAAATACCCGCCGGAGCGTCACTTCTGTGCTAATTTACGCGGCATATCACTCTCAATTTCCTCCAAATCTGACCTACATTTTCAAAAAAGAGGACAAGATCTCAAAAAAGATGACAAAAGGGCGTCCTCCGAGGACACTTTCAAAAAAGTAAAAAAAGAGGACAAATCCTCTGAAAAGAGGACGTATGGTATGGTAACCCTATTATATAATGAATATTGATGGGCGATGAGCGCATGAGATGGTATTATTGAGATTTTGTTTCGTTGTTGCGAAGCTGAAATTTATGTCGGAATTTAAATATCTCATTTTTTTTCGAATTCGGACACCAGCCGCGGGTCTCATCAGAATATGACCAATCGAGCCAACCTCTGGTCTAAATGTTTTTGTCCTATTTTCTGTTTTATGAGGTACTATACATTCATCTTTATTAAAATCTGTTTTTTAACAGAATGCCTGCATTTTCACCAACAAAAAGTCGTTTACTTGAGTTTTATGCCAAATATATTGCTGTAAAATGGTCTTGTAAGCGATTCTTCAACCAACCAACACAATTTCTAAATCACAGAATGTAATGACACCTTCATGATACACCTGGTCACCAATCTCACTGAAAAATCAAGAGAATCACGGTGGTGAGTGATCACAGTCACATATTAGTGCCGCGGTGGCCAACCTTTTTAGCCAAAGGGCCACATGAGATTTACGAACCATTGCGCGGGCCACTTGAATGCTGATGACATTTTTTAGTCTCCCGACAGGAGCGAACAGGATTAGGTATCGGTGAAAACAATAGGCCTACTTATAATAATACGCATCAAAATCAATGACAATTATGACACGAAGAGTCAGGGCGCATCCAGCACCTAGCCGCGCACAGCACGAAAATCTTTCAAAGTTGATGAATGAATTCGGTCGTGGTAATCTTATACTTGCATATTTTGCGGGTCGCCTCGGCATATAGCCTACCACTGGGCCCATTTGTCAAGCACAGGATTATTCGGCGCATGTACTTATATAAATATCGATGATTTCGGATAATGTGCGAAATATTGTACTTAATGGTCATAAACGACGATCTACGAAAAACGTAGCTGGCCCCTGGCTACGCCAATGCGTCGGAACCACTGAGGCAATTACTACCTTAATAATTGAGTGACAATAAACTTGAAACTCGGTACAATGTTCGATGATATCGTCAAGATATAACATACCAAATCATGTGACCCATCCCGGTCAAAATCCCGTCAAAATCAACACATACCGATACCGGCGTTTGCGTTAAATCACTGTTTCAGAAGGATCGACAATAACATACTTGACTTCGTTAACGAGATTCCTGCTCTAATCATGAAGTGAGGACCTTGAAACTTGGTACAGTATTAGATAACATCATCAAGATATACCATTCAAAATCTTGTCACCCTTCTCGATATGAAACATCGTCAAAATCAACATATACCAATACCGGCTTTTGCACTGAATCAGTACTGAAAACGGATCGAAAATAACAATCTGGACTATACCCAAGTGAAGCGTGAAGGAGAGAATTTTTTCTGTGTCCACACCACCTTTGAGTACACGCTGATTCCATCCATTCTATATTTATACGGTCTTCTTGGAGGTACAGAACTTCAATATGCAATTGAATAGTATATTCAAATTGAAATGAACCCGAATATTATCGGCTGACACTCGTCAGCAACTAGTAGAGAATTGGAAAGAACATTCTATATCAATAATCGTATCACAAAATATGACGTCACCAGTATGAAATTTCGTGAATGAGAGAGCGTTCAATGTACTATTTTTAGGTGGTACACGAACTCCATTTGACTCAAGTCAACTTTTTCACCTAACTTTATGTAGGCCTACGTATTACTCGGTATTGGCTATTTGCTACGGCCGGAATTCGAGCAAGACGTCACCATAATTTTGGTCACATCCAGTCGAATTTAATGTTTGACGAAACGATAAGTGACTTTCTCGGCCGTCCACTGAAAGGGCTCGACTTAATAACCATCAAAAGTTGGATTGACTGTCCCTCGGGACTTGGTTACAACCCTGTGAATAGCAATCGCGAATCTTTTCATCATCATCATTGGTTTATTAGCAATTTTTATCAGTTCAATCCACCACAAAAATGCGATACAATGAAAAGAAAGGAAGATGTCGAAGCGACTTGGAGTAGCCTAGTCTATGGAATCAGACACCCACCTTGGCCTAGGCGATGTAAAGAGGAGGCATGCATACTGAATAAAAGTAAAGAAGATAGTATAGAAAAAGAAGCGACAAGAAATAGGGCGGGATGCGTCATGGGAAGCGACATCGATAGGTCAGTCGTGGTCCGGTAATCTTGAGGATGGACTGTATTTATTTAGTAGCCTATAGGCCTACTATAGTAATTGCTTGCTGTATTTCGACTTGAATGTGGACATGGACATGTTCGTCGACTCTCGAATGGCCGGCGGTATACTGTTTCACACATCAGGTCCGGCATATTTGATAGAGAGATGATCTTTTCGGTCGATCACATGATATTTGGACGACGTGGACGCGCGTGTGCTGTAGGCTACGTGTACCATTGCCAAAGCCCCACGGGAGCCTGGATGTGCAACTGATAAATCCCTGTTAAAAAGATTTGGTGTTCTAAACATAGAAGATATCAGGAAGATAGAAATTGCCAAGTTTATGTATCAGTTTCATTGCGATCAATGTCCCTCAAACTTCAACGGTTACTTCCCCCGGAATCAAAAGCGCACAGCAAGTAGCCTACAGCACACGCGAGTCAACGAAGAACTACTAACATATTTGGGGAGGCGCGTGGCGCAGTTGGTTAAGCACCAGCGTGACGACACCAATGGCAGTGGTTCGAATCCCGGTTCGGACCAACTTCTATGTGTAGGAGGTTTCTCTGGGCTCCTCATCGCCGACCTCACTGCAGTTGCAGTGCATTGAAAAAGCCCAGATTGAAAGTGAGCCGTGCTGGAAGTCGGCAGCAAAGACAACGATGGGGACGCATGGGAGCGAGAGAGACCGTCTGAGTGAGAGAAAGAGTGAAAGTCGTCCTCAACAATACGAAAGGCAAATAATTATGAACTTTACAAATATTCGTGTCGTGGCGCACAAAGCCTGAAAAAGGCGATAAGCGCCACTGTAAATGTGCCATTAATAATAATAATGATAATACTAACATATTATCAGGACGGAATATAAGAAAACGCATTATTATATCAAGTATGCCGGACCAGTGATGCCACTGGGATATTTCGGAAAAACCCAGATATAGAGGCCAAATAAACCCAGAAAACCCCATATCCTATATTTCACTCGTATTTTGCTGGAGTGATATATACATATAGGTCTAGCTCTGTCTGCGTTCAGATTATAAGAGCACCATGACCGAGGTGATGGAAGTATACATCGAAATAAGGCGTAGCATCAATGATTTCAAATAGAAATTAAATTTCGCGTGAAAGTGCAGTTTTCGAGAATGTCCTGATTTCGGTGTCGTTCCGATTAAGGACATTGTTCATCAGCGTTGCAGAAGGTCTTTCTTTTATGGTTCTCTTATCATCTTCAAAGGTTATTGACTTTAATGACTTCACGACACAGGGTTGTAATGACTCGAGTCATGACTCGACTCGAGTCACGATTTTTTTGTGACTCGATTTGACTCGAGTCAATATTTGGATTGACTCGACTTGTACTCGAGTCATTACGCATGACTCGACCCAAGTCATTGACTCGGCTTATTTTATATGACTTGAAGATGAAGAAATTTGCGAATCGTGCTGGCTAGATCAACGCATCTGACGAATTCTGCCGAAATCGCTATTTGGCACCACTGCTTTCGTTGCACTCATCTGATATCAGATATGCCGCCGTAAAAACAACAGACAATGGTACATAGTAGCAGTGCATTGCACAAAATCATCCACTGATGAAGGGGTAATAGATCCTCCGCAATCAAAGTACTCTCAAGACATTTCAATTATACAAGCAAACAATCGAAGCAAAGTTCAATCAGAGCCAATGTCATGACTCGGATGGTCAAGTACTTGGAAGAGACTGATAAGCTCTTGTGTAGATTTGAAGGCGACGATTCTTTGCATTTTTGGGCGACTAGAAAGAATGAGTATCCAGTTTGGTTCAAAAATGCTCGTAAATTCCTGCATCTAGTGCACCAGTGGAATATGTATTCAGTAGAGGTGGGTTTATTCTAAGGTAGAGTTGCCAGACGTCCGGAATTTCACTGTTAAAACTGCGTCCGGGAGGAATTGTGAAAATATGCCGAAATGTCTGGAATTTTGAAGAAAGCTCATAATTCTTTCTTAAATCAACATCAACAATATTATTTTTGGGTAGATTTATGCTACATAAAATTTTTGTTCGCGCTGGCGCGATTTAGTATCACATACGTCGGCTTTCACCCTCGCAAAAACTGCGATCAAAAATAAATATAAATAACATTCATTTACAGAAATAAGTTTAATTGTAATCGCAATTATAATTACAAGATAACGGTATATTCGTAGAGTCGGTGTACGCCGTTTCGATGCTTTATTCAAAGATAGTGGTTATAAACCTGGGGGTAGTTTGCCTTTATTTTGGGGTTCGTGAAGATGTTGAACGTAATCAAATCAGTTTCCAGGCCGTGGATAAGTCTGGGAAAATGTGCCGACCTTTAATTAGTAATCAGCTTATCAAATTTTGAGCTGGGCCACGGAACATTTTCATATTGGAAAAGAAGTCGCGACCATAAATGGTTGGAAACCAAAACCACCAGGTGTGCAATGTTTATATAGCTCAGTGCATGGTGCAGTGCGCATAGGCAGTAGGCTGATAAATAATCTTATCAATGTGACATGAGCATGACTTCACTACGTACAATTACGCTTCATGCATTTTCGAAGTCATAATCCTCCACCAGCTTTACTGCTAACTCTGATCATGTGGGCGGAGAGAGGATGAAATTATATAGTAATATATGGAAGAACCAATATTATTGACATAATTCATTCAGATCATTTAACGACCAGATGCATATAGTAAGCCCCCCAGAAGTTGCATCGATTACCCTACGGTGGGCCGAAGATCAGTGTTTATTTTGGCTGGAGGGGGCTGAAAAAATGTGGTCTCGGCCCGGGCTACAACTTACAGCACACAACCACGTACTCCTCAACCGGATCGTGACTACCTCTAGTCGATGGACAAAGCTCTGCTAGTGTTACGTCATATTGATCGACAATGTGCTCATACCTCATTTTGAAATTCGCTATTGGGCGCTAAGAAGCGTCCGGAATTTGTGTTACAAAAATATGGTAACCCTATTGTAAGGCCATATCGCTTTAATATATCTGAGGATCTCCTGTGCACTTTGGTATTTCAAGTGTAGCTCATCATTGATTTGATCTGCTGTCTGTGAAAACCCACATATACTCCGTCCGTTTGACGTTTTGTTAGGTATGTGCATTGTGCACGTGAGTGATAATGAATGGCTAATATTGTGATGTGATGTTTGTACAATAGGTGTGTTCAAAAATAACTTCTTTTTTTATTTTACTGGGTGGCTACTTGATAAAATTATTATGTTGCATAAAAAGAACCCTGAATCTGGCTCAATTTTAAAAAGTAGAATCAATGATATGAGAGGAGAAAATTTTGGATTTGAAAATAAATGGAGTATTTTTAGTGAGAAATTCTTTCATATAGTATAATTAGATACTAGTAGTAAGCCGACTATTTTTTCGTATCCAAAATATTCTACTCTAATAACTTCGCTTCAATTAGTTGGAATTGAGCTAAATTTGCTATGAATCATATTTTTACACAATCCAACGACAACAATATCATGAGTTAGCCGGTAAAATTCGAAATTGTCTATTTGTAATTAATCCAAAATATTCTCTCATAGCATCGCTTTCTACCGGCTGAAATTAAGCCAAATTTGAGTTTTTTTTTAGGCAATCCAACAATTCTAAGAAGTAGTCGGAAATTTTGAAAAATGTTTTTGAACAGCCCCGTTGTACAATTATTTCCCCAATGCTGTAACTGCGATGTAGTCTGTAATGCAATTGGGAAAACTTTCAGTAATATCAAAAGGTGTTTGTTCTTTTGTCACCGCACAATGCACATAGCTGCATGCACGCTTTTACAGCATGCTGGCCTGGTAAAAATACCTCTCCAGACATAAACATGCATCTGTTGATTCTCTATCAGCTGCATCCAGACGTGAATTCGTTGTTTCTCTATCAGCTATTTGTAAGCTGTCGTCGATGTGCTCGCCATAAAAACTGAATGCTTGTATTTTAGGCTTACCATATTTCGGAAATGAAAAAAGAGGACACTTTTTCAGAAATTTCAGACATGCAAAACTGGAGAAGAATTCTCAAAAACCGGTAAATTTTTCCCACTTCATGATCGGTTGACT
>ATSW01124029.1:0-10782 GCA_000444245.1 Botryllus schlosseri | reverse complement strand
CGTGTTCACGGGAAACATGTATTGGTAGCACGTTTGTTATGAATCGTACACCGAAGAAGCACCATCGTGTTGTGATTGTGAGTCGAGCTCGAGAACAGATGCACAGACATTTCCAGCTGGTGTTAAGCTAGTAAATGTTACTGGAAGGCATGTAATATGTTATGTCAGTAATCTTTGCCTCAATTTTAGTGTTACTGTAAAATACTGAGTTATCCAATTTGCTGGTAGGCTAGAATTTGGTTGAAGAAGAATGTCTGAAACAAAGCGGAGAAAGGTTGTGTCGGACCCACCAAGAACAAGATCGAAGTCTGCTGGTCATTATTTGATTGGATATTCATCTGAGTGTATTATTCACTCCAAGTTACCCACTCTACGCCAAGTTCTACAGTATTTGCTGTATCTGAAAGAGGAATGCCCTAAAACGACCAAAACTCAGGATTGACCGATAATGAAGCAACTATGTTGATTAGTGCCTTCATACAGGCATGCGGTGGGGACTTNAATGACTTTGTGCTATNCAGGTCAACTATAAAGAGACGTAGAGAAGCTAATCGTCTTGAGATTTCGCATGAAATATACGAGTCATTTCAACAAGACCTACCGAATCATGCTGCTATACACTGGGATGGAAAGTTGACAGAAGACAGGTATGGAACAGAGTATGAAGCATTGCTGTTATTTTGTCTTCTCATCCTTTGCATACCAATGGAAAATTTCTTGGAATTCAAAAGATTGAAAATGCCACAGGAGAGGTCCAAGCTAAAACTGCATTTGATTTGATAACGACTTGGAGTTTGCAGAATTCCATTGCCACGTTGGTATTTGACACGACATCAAGGAATAGTGGATGGAAAAAAGGAGCTGCAAAGTTACTGGAAGACCGCCTAGGTAAATAAATGTTGTATCATGCTTGTCGCCATCATGTATTGGAGTCGGTGGTAAAGAGTGTCTGGACAATCATTTTTGGACCTGAAACCACAGGTCCTGAAAATACATTATTCAACAATTTCAAAAAAACAACTACCGATAAAGATGTTGCTGAATCTGCTCTCAATAAGTTGCCTTGGCAGTCTCAGGGTACATTGTGGAAGAAACTTTGGTTTATGCCTTGTTCTCAGAAAAAGAAAGTTGCGATACCAGAAAAAGCATTGCAAGCCGCCTACTGAAAGTTGAAAAACCGCAATCTTATCGACGCGGGCCACGCATTCTCTCATCAGAAGGGACTATAGAGGATAACACCACTTTGGCTGATTTAGTGGGCCCTAAGTCATGGCATTTGTTCAACGAATTTGAGTGTTCTGGAGAATGGTTGAATCAGCCTTTGGAACAATGGCCTAAATATGAAACATACAATGAAATGAGCCATTTTGTAAGTAATGTCAAAGTCGTTAATGACGCTGCTGAACGAGGAGTTAAACTCAATACCGACTTTGCTTCGATCATCACAGATGATGAGCGCCAAAAGAAAAGTATGCTGCAAGTTGTTGAGCTACACCGTCAGAAGNATCACAACTTCAATAAATCCACACTGAAATCCTATGAGCCTGCCTGAGACTAGAGCCTGTTGTTATCCACTTTTTGTTTTTANGCTTACCNAATTCTCAACATGTNCTTCAATGATAATANCTGTCTTTTCATCNTTCACAATTGTCTCAAGTCACGTAAATGGTCGGCCTACTATGTCCGGATTTGTGTTTTGCCTTATTCTGCTTTTCAAGTNTGATAANGCAAATTTCCTTACAATAAATTCANCAAGTTTCAGAAACATNGTCTGTGCCAGATATTTGTTTTCTTNTGTNAANTCAGTTGTAAGCACATACCATAGTGGGTGACGACAATGACNAATATGTATTGAGATTATTGTTTCTGTTTCCGTAAGAACACCGNGGACGTTTTCNNACAGAATGCATTGGTAGTTGAGGATCAGGACCCCCATATTTAGACTTACCTGTCATGATCATTTGAGAAGAAGCCTAGTGTCGTGAGCTTTTGACATTTGCATTCTGGCCGTATTCGTTACTGTGACAACGTCTTGGACAGGACAGGTCTGAGTTTTTGTGTTCGGAGGTGGTGGGGGAGGGGGGGGTGTCAACTTTCTTTCAGACGTATTGGATACTGCAAACCTGTTGCGGATTAGGTGAATTGAAGCTACTATAAAGGTGAAATTACATTCATATACAATATGTCTTTGATTAACATTTACAGAGTTGAAACCGGCTGGAAATGCCTGTATTCGTTCATTTTACACATAGGCCTACCACCCGGCTACCTATACCAAATACGGGAAGGTGAAGCACATTTGGCATGTATAGGAATGTAGGTATGTTCAATTGTCAAAAAGATAATTCAACCTGATATTTCCCAGCTCTACTCGGCCGTTTTCTACCGCAAACTTCACAAAAGCTACAAACCAGCAATGGTGAATCGTCGCTAGTAAGGAGAATTGACCCGTGGGTCTTTGGGGGCTTTGCGCACAGGGAAGACCGCGATGAAAATGACCAAAATCGGTTTTAGAGGTGTTTTTATGCACTAAACTATCATTTGGAATTACGCAAAACAAGTTTCCAAAAAATTGCCCAAATCTGAACAACCCTAGTGTTCATGCTGCAATGTTCTGTCGGATGAAACCTTCTCGGAACCATGGTAGTATTGGCATTTGTGAGGGTAAGCCAAAAGAATTAAAAGTAGCACGAGTGTTGACTGCTGTGATTGCTGCCGAAGAATGTGCGCGTGCTGGTGCTACTCGAAAGTGGTGGGCAAAATTCTTTGGAATCTGGTTATATTAACCCTTTCTTGTCGTGTCGTATATATTCGGACGTCTCGCCACCTCACTAATAACAATTCAAGGAAGTCCGTCTCCATTTTTTATCATACAAGATCTATAATAAACGGAAGAGGTCATTCATTTCGCCAGGAGGTCCGTCTGCCAAACGGCTGGAGCAGAAGTGATGCTATTCAAGTCTCGACACTGGTTTATATATGGATACGCATGAGCGCATCTTCCACTTCTCTCATCGCCGGCGATGGCGCCTAGTTAATGCACGATTTTCATTTTTGCTCAGGAGCGCCGCCATTATGGTCAAGGGATGGCAGTCGGTGGAATCTTGCTTCGTGCGCGCAGATGGCAGTTTTGGAGTTGGTTTCGCTATTTATCTCCGTGGGTTGTCGATATGATGCAGTTCAGGGTATCGATGCTAGATTGAGATAAATAGCATGTTTATTATTAGCATGGAATCTTTTCTTAGCGAAAATCAGTCGATTTCAGCCGTTTTACGACGTTTTTCGGTACTGGTTTGTGACAACTGACGAGAAGTCGAGAACATGGCATATCAGCTTGACTTCTAAGATAATAGTGCATATATATTTGTAAAATGGCTGGTCATAACGGACATATTTATGTTATTTAAATTAGTGAATTCATCCTGTAATACAGTTTTATGTTTGATATGGACAGGTTGATTTCTTGCAAAGAACTTTTACGATAAACGATCTATATATTATTATACTGTATTGCCCGTGAGATAACAGCGATGAATGCTGATGCGGGATCGTGGACTGTGACAGGAAGATCACACTGTGATTGTTGTGTTCTGAAGTGCAACAACGACTCAAGAGGGGTCATGAAGGAATGGATGTAAAAAATTAGATCTATAGTCGGGTTGAATTTTGAAGTGAGTAAATTACCAGAAGTGTTTCAATCCGATCATACTCTCTCCTGTTCCATCGTGATAATGTTGCCATTGACTTTGTCTAGATAACTGGAAATGCACGTGTTTGTGGGGAGCATTTTAATGACGAGGATTTGTAGACTGAAGTCTTGCGGACGTCACTATTTGAAAATTGGAGCAGTTCCTGGGATATTCAAGTGGACGAAGTCAACGACACCATCAAGAAGGGTGTTGCACAAGCATCAGAGGTGAGATCAATGTAGACTGACATGATATGAGGCTACAAATTACTTTCAATTCTTAACGATGACTGGTACATGGAGGAGAGGTCTCTTATGTTGTGTGAGAGATTCCAATATTATTTAAAACTATTTCGCGAAGTCGGCACATCGATTGGGTGTAAGGGGAAGTCCAATCTGCCTTTCCAACAATATGTAGAGTGCATTGCAGCCGAAAATATAACTTGCACAACTCAGTATCGGGAAATATGTCCAAGGTGTGCTTGGCCATTCTAGACTCGCGTAGAAGTATTTCTGGTTATTATGATTAGTGCAGCAAAATCCCGAGCTTAATCCCAAGCTGCTGTATCTATCACCTGAACAGCAACAAACATTATGACCGAGCATTATTAGTAATATTAGTGTGTGGCAAGGTGACAGACATTTAATCCAATTCGGCTCATTTGTGATTCGGGTGATTGTATACTTCAAATTTTTTTCTGCACTTGGTTATGCCACCAGCACTAATTATTTAGTAAAAGGAACTCTATTACTTGAAAAACGTAGATGAACTTGATTGAATAACTGAACTAATAATGGTTGATCGTAGATATACCGTAGCTATAAATGTTTTCATTTCTGTCGGCATGTTATTAATGCATCTAACTGTATTTGTAGTGGACATCATACTCCAGAAGAAATTCCTGGTCCAAGTAGCACTGATCAGATTCCACATCTACAACAGCCATTGCTGGATCACCCGTATTGTGAAGAAAAATCATCTACAGCAAAGGGTATCATTCAGGATTTAAGTAACGAGCTGGAGAAGCTGATTTTGTGCACGATTCAAGGCACCCGATGATATATGTTTCTGGACTTTCAAGTTACGGAATGGTTTTGAAGTTTTTGATATAGTCTCATCAACAGCTGCAACTGTTCCACTTTTATCAGCTATTAAAAATTATCTCAGAAGCGGTATATTTAAGAATTTCAAGCAAAGGCAAATTCAAAAACTCTTCCATTGCAAGACGAACTGCTTTTATTTGTTTGTCAGATTCACCAAGGCTTTGAAGTGAAAGACCTTGGTGTTCGCTTCAACTTGTCTACTGCATCTGTTAGCGGGTTATCGCGATAACTTGGGCAAATTCTTCATAGTTTACTCTTGGGAAATTGACAATTTGGGTGAGTAAAGAGAAAATTAGAGAACATATGTTCGTAAAGCTTCGTATTTGTTTATTACTAAACAATTTGTTGACTAGTTATTAGATTTTAGTTGCCAGCACAATTTTTTGTTTTAACAATATGCAATATCAAGAATTGACCCCAACAACACTGCTGATACTGACATGCTCAAACTCATCAGGATCACAGATGATACTTGAAGTCTAATTCTCAAAGCCAGTTAGGAGCCTATAATTTGAGTGCTGGAATAAATCTACCAAGGACCTCTGCTAGTATAAATTACAACATGTTTCTAATATATCATATGTAAGATTCAGCGAATAACTTAAAAGCCTTTGCTATTTCCATTACCTCTCGATTCACTGGCAATCCTGTCTACGTCGGCAAAACTGAACTCTGGTAGATCCGAACAAGTAAGAAAATACAAGCTCCATACATTTTTACTGTGTAAAATGTTACTGTTAATAGTGACATCAGAAGAGAAGTCAGCAGCAGTTCAGTTAACGCAAAAATACAGTCCCACGCTAAGGCTTCTCAAACAGCTATAATGAAGTAGGGTCTCGATTTCGCTAGCAAGGACGTGAAATCATGCATTAGTAGTGTTATAATAACCAACAAACAATTCATGCATTCGCAGTACCGAGTCGCCATAAAGGGAAAAGAACTGCAATATTTTTGCACACAATGGTATAGCCTTATGAAGGCAAAATGACGACCGCCATCCCTCCATAGGGGGCGCTAGAGCGGTGAGAATCGTCCATTGACACTGCCAATTAAAATCGCCGGCGATTCCAGCGATGATAAAACAAACACTAACGCCCCGCCGACATCGCCTCGTCTTATACGGCCTTCAGAGAAATCTGAATGGTGATTGAAAAATGATGAGCCAAATTTCACCTTCACCGTTAAGTATTCTTGACAAGTGCTATATAGGCCTAGGCTTTGTAGTAGAGCATTCCAGTGGTAAACAAAGGTAAGGATTTCGTGGCAACATTCTGGAATCATTCGACTCGTCCGGCCCGCAAGCTATCTAATAAAGGATGGAATCCGGACCACGACCTCAGTTTAATTATACATACACCCGCTGTGAATCTTCAATCAACACCTCCCTCCTGCATTCGCCCCAACACCTCCCTCCTGCATTCGCGGGCGAAGTCCGATCCTTACAGGTGAAAGGAGGGGCTGGTAATGTGAGCTCACACTTAACCAGAGCGACTGTAGAAAGTAATCGACAGCGCAGCGTGTCTCTGGAGCCCGCTAAGCCAATCGATATCATGATAATCATTCATATCTAATGTATATAGCTACCCAGACGGAAAGCGATCTCTATACGTTTAATGACAATGTGCAAAAATTCGTAGACCAATGCATTCTGTGGACCCAGTTCTACCCTTACAAGTCAAGGAAAAACTGGTAATTTCTGTGATCGCTTTGTTTCTCTGCGACGCGATTGCATTTCGAAATGTAAGCTCATTGCCCATTTGCTTTGACGCCAGGTGAGTACTCACTCACCGCGCAGCAACTCATTTGCTCCTGAGCTACGCTCTCATTTCGCCGGGCAGCATTTTGAGTCACTATACCACTCTCCGAACAATGTAAAATTCGAGGCTTATTTTGAGCGTTCCTCTGAGCCATGAGCCAAATAAAATATCTAAATATCATTGAACACCTTGACATAGTCAGAGATGGGCAAGGAGAAAATGTTCCCCAACATCTGAAGATGATGAGGGTAAGATACCAGGGTAGATTGGAGCTTACATATGTTAGCTGACTATTGGTTGAGTATCAAACTAGAGAACCCACAGAATTCTGGGATATTAGCGTAAATTTGAACCCTGAAACTCGCACTTCAATTGTCCTGTAAAAGAAATATCAGATTAAATCAGTAGTTCTGAAGCTTTTTGGCTTCGCGGGCCTCTTAAAACATCACGGATCCCCTCAAGTTTTAGTTCAATTTTAGCTCAATTAAGGTGCAATCGCCACCTGTCTTGTGTAAATATGAACTATAGGCTCATGATAAACAGCAACAGAATGACTTTTCCTGAAAATAACATCATACTAGTCATGTAGAAATATGGGGGAGACTTTTATTATTTTAAAGCTTATTTTGTAGCTGTATTTCTTAAAGTTCGTGGTCGTGTGTTGAAAACCCGCGTCTTCGAATTGATATGAACGATGAGTGCCGAAAATCAATTTCCGCAAATATAGACGGAGGCTGATGCAATACTAACGATAAGGTTACCATACGTCCTCATCTTTCAAGTTTTTGAAAATGTCCTCCGACTCCGAGGACGCCTAAATGTCCTCGTTTTTGGCAATATGTTCTCCTTCACAGCTTTTAAATCTAGGATTAGGGATATATGCGAGTGAAAATGGGCATAAATGACGCTAAATAGGGAATTCGTGATCCGATAGCAACCGACTTTTTTTAGTCAACACCGCTTATTTCGAAAAAAAATGTGTACATCGGCATTCAAACGAAAGTATTGACCTTTTGTTTATTCAACCAATCAAATATGTCAGCAAATATAACGAAATCGGCTGATTTCACTTTTCATCGACTAACTTTTCTGAATTGATAAAAGAGTCCTTCTTTCCCTATTCCAAAATATGGTAACCCTAATTGTTCAACGCTTCCGACGATACTTTTGGTTTTGATCGCAACATTTACGGCACCAAAATGAAGAAACATTGATAATGAACATATCTCGTCCAGCCTAATCATTTTTATCTAGTGTAGCGTATCCCTCATTGATTACCCCGCTTGCCGATTCGCATGATAGGCTATCCCTTGTGTTGTGTTACACCCTGTAACCAGGGTGAAGTCAGCTCTCAAATCTCTAATCCTCAGAGTGTAAATTCCCAACTACTATGTTCAGGATAGCACACATCAAATGTATCACCATTTTCGAAGTATCGACCATGGTCTATGAATTTTTGAGGCACTACGGAGTATTTTGATGAAATCAGATCAAAGCATTGGTCTGCAAGCAGCAACAAACACAGAATCGTATATCAACATTGAAGTAACCTAATATATTCCGATTGGGTTTCGATATGTCAAGATCCAAGAATGGCTTAATTTGATGAGAATCTTCACATCAAATTAAGCCACAGTAACAAGATCGTCCATATACGGTGACATGAATCATGAGCGGCGGGTATTGAAATCAGGACTAACAAAAACAATATCCAGCACACTACTCACACGCCTAGTCTCACTCTTGGTCGATAAGCGAAACGGGTCAAGATCCGAGGATGAAGATTCTCGTTAAATTTAGCCGTTGTTCGTTAAATTAAGCCGTTGTAACAAGATTATCATGAACGGTGACATGGATGGTGAGCGGCGGGTCTTGAAATCAGAGGATTGAAGGATGAAGATTATCGAGAAACTAAGATCGCCTGAAATCCTAAAAATAGTGAGCGTGGCATCTTGAAATCTGAGCAGATAAAATGAAGGCATATAGCCTATATACAGTGGCCTAATAATAGCGGTGGGTTTCGAAATCAGAAAAAGAAACATTCACTCTACACTACTCACACACCTAGTCTTAACTTCTGACAGGACCCGAATAGGGCAAGACCCTAGAATGACGAAGACGGGGAGAAAATAATTGTCTAAATAAGTAAATATAGGGAAATAAATAATGAACATCGGACCTTGAAAGCAATCGAATTCGAGTAAAACAAATATGCCTACGTAGCACAGCATTCAGCTTCAATTATAACAAGATGCATAAAGACCTAAGAACGAAATTTATAATCAAATCAACGATGACAGATTATAAAGTGAAAGGAACAAGCTCATTGTTTGCATTCGGAGCAGTAGGCCTACCATGGCATGTGTTCATTTTCGACGCCATCATTCGAGATTGGACTCACGACGCAATTCACATGAAACCATTTCTTGCACATACTGCATTCAACCATATCTTCTTGGATGCGACTGTCAAATGGCAGTAAACAAATTCAATGTGTTTTATGCTGAAAGATATTGGCACCTTCGGTGAAGTTTTAGATGTTGCGATTTTTAGTTGCTCTTTCTCCAGATTACTTATCAGTGCAAGGCATAATCGTCGGATATCATTGTCCGGATATTCGGCACATTCTGGCCTCACCCCATGGCAAAGAGAGATTGCGATTGCGAACACGCCACAATCGCTTGAATTATTTTGCTGTTGGACTTGTGGGACAAGTACGCTTATATCTCGAGAGTCTGGTCTACAAAGTTTTGCAATTGAGCATTGGGTAGCAGGTGGTTTGTATGCAGATCTGTTGAATGCCGAATCGTATACGTAAACGTCATTGCTTCGAGACGAAAATAGATTTGAGACGGTAATCCAGTGATTACGGTTAATATTGATTATCTGCACAAATTTGGAGCGAGGTGTAGGCTATTTGCGGGCCTGCTGCTGGAGAGATAGAAGCTGCAACATGAGAGGTCATCAATATCAGGGAATTTGCGATGTAACATCCACTTGAAGTGTTCGATGATGTCACAGTTCAACCAGATCGAGCTGGAAACAAAAATGTTGCGACATGATGTTGGAACGCCGTCCAGTCATGTAGCTGCGATCCTGTCACATTCAAAGCGATCCTTCAGTGAAAAGCGACGTTGCCTTTTACCTGATGTGTCAGCCTTCTTAAGCCCGCGCAAATCTTCACCAGGCGGCTAATAATATTTTCAGACTGAATTGATTGGTGACCTATTCGGGTCGGACCTCTGCCACACTTCAACCTCTTTATAGTCATCTCCGGGATATGACGGCATTGATTTGTTCAGAGTACGTTTTTTTCGGAGGGGTAATATGCAGTTGTCTTGGAATTCTCGCAGAAGCGCTATATTCAGTTCGTCATAGATTATGGCGAACTCGTCGAGACGAGAACATTTCNGTCTCCTCAAACGAGTAGATTTCAATTTCTGGTTGGAGGTCCGACATTGTTTTGACAAGTTTTGGAATTGTAATTAATGCCTGCAAAGATTTATAAAAGAGCATATTTACGGTACTCATCGCCAACTCCGAAGCGAGAAAGATCACCCGATAAAAGACCCNTGAAGAGNGGGANTTTTGATAAAAGGTATTTCTCAAAGTGAGCGAATATGGCGGGCAATAAACAGCATTTGCTCCCGTATTTGACGTCTCACTCACTAATTCCTGAGCCGTTGTAATAATTGCTTTGAATTCCTGAACGAAGGAATCTGATCCGAATTCAAAGTCTTCTTCCTCCAGGTTTCGGCCAACTGAGACAAAGTTATCGCAGATCTTTCCACTGTTATGTTTTCATTAAAAAGGGAAAGAGAATCATTTGCCAACTTTTCATTACGTGTGTTTAGCAATACGGTCAGGTGGTAAATTTGTGACCGAATTGATAGCCAATCACTTGAAATCACCATTATTCCCAGGATATACTTCATTTCTTAAAATCGTTTTTAATTCTTTTTGCACAGATACTTGAAATTTTTCACTATGTGACTAGCACACAACCTGATGAAAGGCTTCTTCAAGTCATTGGGTTTAGCCTTACCAATAACTACTCGGTAGCATCGTTCCATGTAATGGTCCAAAAGCTCTTCCATGAAAATCATCAAATTGAGAATGATACTGCCATCGCAAACAAACAGTCTCACCGAATGTTTCGGTCCGCAATACGGACTTCGTAAAGTGCTTTCTCGTCGCGTCGGAATTGTAAAGCGCAGGTCACACGTACAATAT
>ATSW01124027.1:0-19349 GCA_000444245.1 Botryllus schlosseri | reverse complement strand
GAAATTTGAGAACGACGAAAGATACTTTCCTTCATTCTCTGGTGGAAAGTGTCTCTATTACTAAGTAGCTTGCCAAGAATGGAGAAAGACCGTTCAACCTATTTCTTCAATGTGACCGTTCTTCATTCACAATGATAGGCCAATAAAGTAAGCTACAAGCTGTAAAATGTCATATGATAAGTTCCTCCATATAGCCTTCATCGACAGTGTAAACAACTCCGATACAAACGAAACGCAGGTTGCGAAATAATTGATTTTGTAAACAAATATTACAATTTTGACAAAATTTTGACTTATTGTGACATGTCAAAAAAATTGCCCTAATTATCAGTTCTATCGCTTGTGTGTAAATTAGGTACGGCTGCGGTTAATGCAGGTTCACGGTTTGATGTAGGCATCAATTAATCAACTTTGCACTCAATTGTGTATAAGGTGTTGCACGAGTAAATTATTTTCGCACATTATAATCGTAAAAAATCGAACTTTCCATATTTTAGGCATCACTCTCAGATATAGTCAGCAACAAAGGGCTACTTCTTTTGCAGACTACTCAATTATATTTTGCCTACTAGTAATAGGCCTACTTCCAAAAATTGGTCATGTTTTTTAATGCTGAATGCTTCCACTATTACTCGATAGTAATCCAAAGAAAATCAACTCACCATTGCACTTTGAATTTTGTTATGTAGAGTGTAGTTTTTGACATGTATTAGAAATCACCTCTTCTAGTTGTATTTGTTAACAAATTTATGGCATCACCTGTAGTTGAGTATCCACGCTGAGTAATACAAATTACTTTTACCTTAGTATGAACTACGTTTATATATGTCAAGAGGCGTCATGCAATGTCATAGCATTGCAAACTTGGTCTGCAATTTGCATCCTTATAATACTACCCATCCCAATAAGAGTACCCTCAAACATGATTCGTACTTTAAAATATACTTCACACCATGAATACTCTATCAGATTACGGTCCACTCGTGTGATTCGAACGTATCAGTAAGTTAATTTCTTAGCGACACGAATTTTTTCTTTCAAATATAGTATTGAACCCCTTTAACACGTGGATTCGGCACGTCCGATGCCATGACATACGATTGAATTTTAATTTCAAGTCTGGATGATTCGAGACTGAACTCAATAATGGTGAAAATGCAGCTTTTGCGCACTTTATTTTTCGAGACAAATAATTTTAAGCCATCATTCACTCTCAGTGACCGCGGGCCATACGATTGACACCCGCATCCAAAAACTTGTCATGTATAGGAAATCAGAGAGCGCAGATTGCTGTGATATCGATTCAATCTTCGAGTAATATCATAATATGGAATACTCACTCGGAGACCAATATTTGCGGTTCCACTATGTCTCAGCACTCTGCGCTTTTTACACTGGTCTATATTTCAGACCTACGTCAATCGAGTTCGGTGCAGTGTCTCATCTTTTAAGAACGTTGCGTCTCTTCAATAAAATTATCGACGAGTATATCATATAAAAATCAGACACATAAAACACAGACTTATAATAGCCACCAGTGTTGCCAGTTGCGACAGTGTCGATGTAAGCACAACGCCATTCACGTCTGCAGTCTTTGTGCTAAGAATACACAATTGATTACAATACGTTTCATATATGACTTGAAGATGAATGACTGGTATTTAGTATAGAATTCTCTCGTGCTTCGACGTCACAGTCACGAACGCTGTCTGACTGGTTCAATTGCTATAACAGGACAAGTTCAGCGAGGTCGGGATTCTATGGAATCACCCCAACCTGATGCAGCAAGTAAGTTGTTACCATTATATATTATAGTCGATATCACGACAATGCCGAATGCTTCCTTATGGTAATACACTATTGCTATGTAAATAATAGCTCTCGTATCAGCGTTGAGGAGCTCAAACAAGCTTCCAATACTTGAACAAATGTTGGGGCCGAGACCTAAACAAGCTCTGGATAGTGTGGTGACTGTTTCACGACCACTCATTTGTTCCCTGTTTCGGTGATTGATGGAATAAAATCACGATTCAACGAATCTGAAGATACATTTCCCCCGTAACACGATTCATACAAATGCCCTGAAACTTCAATATTCTCTCATTGTTCGTACTTTCTGAAAATTCCATCCGGTGCAACTCATCAATTTTCCAATAAGCAACTATAAACCACTATTTACCGCTGTATCATTATTCTGAGAGAACTGTTTTCGCAATATGTGGTGATTTCATTCACAGATCAAAGTTGATTGAATTTATATCGTTAGAATACATCAAATATACAGATGAGCATTTTCGTTTTCTACAGAAGAGGCGGCATTGGCAGAAGGTGATAAAATATCACAGAAATTCAAAAATACTACCGTGAGCGTTATTGCGGGAGACCAAAATATCGGAACGGATAACAATGGTAAGCTATGTGATATTGTAAGTAGCACGAAAAGGAATACCAAAAAGAGACATGGAGTTGTAACCAGACATGGGGTGATTACTTCACGAATGTAATCGATTGCGATTACGATTACTTGTGAATCCCGCGATTACGATTACGATTACGATTACAGCATAATCAGGAAGTAGTCGATTACGATTACGATTACATTTCAAAAGTAATCACGATTACTCACGATTACATTTGTTTTGCTTCTTGGAACTAATTTCAGAAGAGATATTGGAAGACAACACAAGGCTTGCGATGAAAAGGTCTGATGAGATAACAACTTTCTTTATAAATTTAAAAATTTGCTTGTTACGTCATAATGCACCCATTGCCCAACTCTACGCAGGACTATTCGTCGCACCCAACGATCTGCATTGCCAGGTCCGTAATTGCTAGGCATTGCCAGGTCCGTAATTGCCACACCCCAAACTTCCCAATACGACCGGGAGCGAGCTCTAAGGGGACTCAAAAGTATTTCGTAAATCAACACAAATTATTGTAGAGTATTTTCAAGAGAGTTAATTACCTTGAAAATTTTCTTCGAGCTTCGGGATTTAATGTCTCTAAATAGCTTGATTTTATAATTCTTACCTCTCCCCCTCAAGAAAAAAGCAAGCATAATTTATAGGAATAGGCATTTCGGTGGCGGTTATTTTCCGCCACGACACACCAAAAGACGTATGCAATTTCGGCCAACATGCAACTCCACAAAGTGTGCTACCAAAGAATGACTTTCGTGCCAAAACTTTTGGTATGTGTCCGTTGTCAGTAGCCGCGCTCTGTGGGCGTCACGAATAGTCCGTTCCTTTCCAACCTGAGCCCCAATAATGCAAATGCCACCCGGGGTACTCACAGAGGAATGAAGGCGTGACAATTTGTGTGTGGGTCTCATGAAAGTTTTTTTAGTCTGCTACGTTTGGGCGACTACAGTATCTTTTGATTATATAAAAAACGGGAGGTCACGAATCAACAACATACAATAAAGTAATTATAACAACTTACCAGATGCTATAATTATGAATTACGTGCCCCCAGCTCTACCGGTAAATCTGAATTAATAGCAATATAATGTGATTACCAATATTATTGACGAAATTCAGTCATCACCTTGAAAACTGACCACCCTATGGGGCCCCAATACCCAGGATTGTAATTACTCGAGTCATGACTCGACTAGATTCAATTTTTGTATTGACTCGACTTGTACTAGGATCATTTTGCATGACTCGAGCCAAGTCATATGACTCGAGACTAGAACGGCTAAGACAGACATTCCACGTAACTTCGAAGAATAGTAAAGTTACCACATTATTTGTTTTTCGTCTATCAGTCCTGATACTTGGAAATAGGGCCGTAAACGGTGAAAACTGATGAAAATTACTAAATTATGTATACGAGCCATTCTATATCACTCGAGCAGAGTTGAAAAAAGGGGGTTGAACCGGATTGATCTGAAAACTGATCTGTGAACATAACGACTTGAGATCGCACACGAGCCAAACACTATGACTCGGACTCGTCCATATACTAGCTGACTTGGACTCGGACTTGACTGGGGGGTGAATTGAAAATGACTTGACTTGAATCGAGTCAAAACTATAAAAGTGCGATTGACTTGTGATTCGGAACATTGTGACTTGGTTACAACCCTACCAATACCAACGTTGGGAGCGGGGGACGAATTGCTGTTTTGGTCCAGACTGTGGCTACAGGCCACGCTAACATGGTGCATAAGCGGATGGCCATGGCGACAGGTATAAATCTCGAGTGAAGAACTATGAAATAATGATTGGCGCCCGTTTCAAGTAGAGTCATATGAGGATAAGACAAAGTGAACCTAAAATTCTACTTTACATTTAATACAGATACTGAAAGCTGCCGTTAAGAGAAACAGCAAAGAACGGGTCGGTTATGATATATATCAGCAGCTGTTGATTTTAACCATCGTAATGTTTTATTTGAGTGCAAAATTTCAAATCTTTGTCCGGTGTACGTACAATACATACGTATATACTACATAGATAGGCCTACTGCTCGCCAAGCAGCAACGGTCAAACTGCGTTTAACTAAGCATAACCAAACANCAATACATAAGTTACTATTTGAAACTAGGNAGAGTGGTGATTATTATCTTNCTTGCTGCAAGGTAGTNGCGTCTGGAGTGTATTGATAACCTNATATACAGCATGGCTNACACTNTTCTAACAANNACACAACAATGNNCNTCGAATATATATTTACTANGTGTGGATACTTCTTACGCAAGGACGAGCAAAGCTAATACTTNTGACGTAATAATGAGCAGTGGCGTTTGAAAATCAACCGNTTGCGCTANCAATAACCTGGTATAANATCTCTTCCTTGTTCACGAATGTTCGGTNATGTCATATTCATTGNACAAATAAAAAGTAATCGTTCTTTCACAAAGAAATCGATTAGATATGTGAAGTAGTCGATTACGATTACGATTACTTTGGATTTTTTTCGAATGTAATCGATTGCGATTACGATTACTTGAAAATGCCGTAATCGTCGTAATCGATTACGATTACTAATCGCGATTACCCCATGTCTGGTTGTAACGCAGCAATAATATACTGGCCTATGTATATTATATATCAGGGGCGGGCAACATACGGCCCGTGAAGGGATTTTGTCCGGCCCGCGGACAGTTTTCCGTCATATATGATAATGCGGCCCGCGGCTACAGTCTGCCGAGATACCCCGCTACTTGCTTACTACCTCAAATTTTAGTGACTGTATGTTATTATATACAATACATGTATTCGCACTGCGCAGCGTGCGAGAGTGGAGCTTACTCGTAAGTTTGTCGAAACGGGAAGAGTTGCATTATCAGCATTTACGATGTACTCATAATAACCCTAATATCGGCGAGAAATGGCTTTTTAGTGACATTGCTGTCGTTAAATACATTCATTAAATGCGATTTACACTTTGTATATATGGATAAATGGGCGAATAATGTATCGATTCAGCAATGCGGCCCGCCAAGTACATAATTTTCCTATATCCGGCCCGCCGACTGGAGAAGTTGCCCGCCCCTGCTGTAACACCTACCGCCATAGTTGCCGGTTCTTTAGGATTGCTTCGTCGGTAGGATGAAATCACCAGCTGACATATATCTTCGATACCATTGTTATAGGTCTTATCATTGTGTCCCCTTAAGGACTCGTGATGATTGCATATGGTCATCACTTTAGCCATAGACTTAATCACAGCCTCATTGCCATCGATCACTTTTAGTAGTTTTAAAATGAAAATCAGAATTTGGATTCCTTTAATGTTGGATATATTTCGATCACAGTCCTCTTTCCTCTCATTTTGCTGCGGCACAACTGAATAGTCCCTTGGGCACAAAGGGTACCGCGGCACTCCAATTGAGTTCGAATGGGATAGGACATGGGCAAAGTCATACCTGAAATAAGCCATTTTATGGCCATAAACAAATGTGACAGTTAGTTTGAGCTCTGAAACAAAGTTTTCAAAAATGCAAGTGAATGCTCTCCTAACTTTTTCTAGGTAAGTATTTGCAAACAATCATACCCGGTATAGCTGTTCGTTGCCCACGTAAAACAACCTCAAGCCTCAACTGCCGCATACGAGTTCGATACCTTTGAAAGCGAGAGGCACGAAACCCTCGAACATGGAATCAGCCGTTAGGAAATTTAACAATATTGAATGTCCATGTTCAGTCCACTCAAGGATCAATAATCTCGAGTTCTGGCGTAATTACAAAATAAACAGCGCCTGTAGTTAATATTATTGTTATCAGTATTGTTATGTTATATTGGAACGCAGCCTTGTCTTGTTAAAATCCCCATGGTAAAAATGTTTTCGCGGACAGAACAAGTGTAGTTTCACGACTATATTTCTCGTGTAGGCAGACTTGGGATCAAGCTATGACGCCCAACATCTGTCAATACTTTCAGATTAAAATTTCACTTTCACGGTAGAAACCCTCTTCGGGCCACTCAAAATCCCTTCGCGGGAGGTATGTTGCCCGCCACTGCGTCGGAAGGTGTCCACTGTCCATGTCCACGCGGCAAGAGCAACAATGAGCATTGCAGATAGACCAAACTAGTAGTCATTCGCGTCATGAAATTGTATTTTACTACCAGCTGCACCATTCATTTCCCTAGACTTCCTCATCAATCGACATAAATTATTATTCAAAGAAGTGAATTTTCCCTATCTCTAATGTCGTTTCTGGGGCACGGCTGAGAACGCTGTCTGACAGATTCATTTTCTATAACAGGACATGGTCAGCGAGGTAAGCTTACCGAAGAATCACCCGAACCAAATGTTGCAAGTGAGTTTTTATTCACATAAATTAATCAATATCCCGGATGTGCCTATTGGTTTTCAATCAACCAATCCATTGATTAGCCATTTTTAAACATACCCCAGTCATTGTAGTTTAAAATTACTTATATTATTTCAATCCAGAATATCGGAAATTTCTATGCACATTATCACATCCTTACTTCACAATATCACTACAACTGCTATTTACCATCAACTAGTGTGTGAATAGTATGGATGGTTGTATGCTACGATACTGATCAATGTACAAAATTTCAAAATATTCTAATATGGATTTTTTTCGTCATGTCGAAATGTGGGGAACATGCTGACTCCTTTCGCCGCCCCTGGCTCAACCAATGCGTTGTAATTGTTACTTTATAAGTCATCAACATCCCAAATGTCACGGCCAGGCTGATGAAAGTTTTGGTTGATCATGCAAGTTCACAATAAATCAAGTGGTCAATTTATTTTTGATAATAAAAGTAATTTAGAAAATTGCAACGTGGGCCAAACAAAATTTCTCGCACGCCACGCGTTGACCACCAATGGACTAAAATATCACCAACGTTGAGCCAAATTCACGTCAACCGGACCTAACCGCAAGCTATGTCCCTGCTACCAACCCAAGTCATAATCTGAAAATTTCAAATGACCCACTATTATGACGATCTTTGTCGTCACATTCTATACCAGTGGTTCCCAACCTTTTTCGATTCATCTCACCTTTTCAAGCTTCTCGCCGATCATCGCCCTCAAATATTGTGAACCAAACATGGGCATACGAACTGTTATCACCGGTGGGTAGATTAAAAATAGGTAAACTTTTCGGCTTGATCTCTAACTTATACACTTTTACAGCTAAATTTCCGTGAGTTGACTAAAAAAAGGTCATTTCCCCGACTTGACTCCAATATAGCCGTTTTAACGCGTCATCGCCCCCTATCTCCCCTTCGTTATTTTCGCAACCCCCCATCGCCCCCTTTGTCCGTTTTTTCCTCAATATCGCCCCTTCATTTCATAGTTTCCTAACCTTCAAATCCGTTTTTAAAGTTGTTGGTAAGATACTTTTATTACTTACATTTTACAATTATACGATAACAAATACAATAGTGAACCTATTCCTTATAATATAATGGTCATCGCAGTCACACTGTAGAGTCGATGGTATTTACGAATTACTGGAATAATTATTGACAATCAAACTATGTGGCGCATTTCTTTTCAACAGGACATGCAACATTGGCCACAGGTGATCATGTCATTCAACATTTTACCAATTCCAACATTTACGTTGCTGCTGGAGGTAAGCTTCATAGCGGTTATACATTCAGCACAATATTGACCGGCGTTAAACGTAAGTTAAGGTAGATAGGAGAATATAAAGCATATCATGAGCGAAACCGCAGTTTAGTTTGTGTAGTGATCTTTCAACGAAAGCAAAAATGCTTGTAATAACAGAAATAAGGCTACATTCGACCCCAAGAAAATAAGACAAACACTTAAAATTAGAGATAAGAAACTAAGAATGAAATGAATCGACGGAACGAAGATATCGTGATTAGTAATCAGCGCTTCCCTTGCACCTTTAAAATACAGATACTTTTAGCTATACATCTTGGCAAAATTGCTTCAGAGCATCTCTAATGTACCAAGGGGTCTCACTCTGAAATGTGGTACAGTGCCTCCCCGATTTCAATACGCTAAACGCAACATCCACATCGCCCCTGCGGAGCGCTGGAGCTCAGGTTAAGAGCCACTGACTTATTGGTAGAAAATCTACTATTCCAAAAACATCTCCAAGACATATTCTTGGCACGAATGTTTCTCAGGTACCGCAAGTTACTTCCCACTATAACATCAGAGTATGCATAAAGCAACTGCTAGTAACGGCAATAAGCGAAAGCTAATAAGGTTATAAACTCTGTTAGTTAGAGTACAGGAGCCCGTAACGTGTTGAGTGACGTAAGAGTTGATGCAGACATCGTTGAAGTGAAGGCATAGCAAGTTTCCATGACCCAAATCAGGTCCAGATGAGAAAGGAATGCTGGCAATATGGCACGTTATTCAATTACCTATATTATTTTGCAAAATAATGTAGGTGAAATATTCTTGGCCGGCTTTCTTCAACTCGATTCCCTTTCAATACCCTTTGCTTATAATAAAAAATACAACACAAATTACATAAATGGGTCTGGACTTTTTTCGCAATTATGAGAGAATGGCGCCTTGAGGCCGTTAGGTTCCGTTAGTCCAGGGGTTAAAATCCGCTGGAATAGGACTGCTACAATCTGACATTTCGGCGCTAGTCCCAACGTTCGTCCAGAACACGCCAAGAAATCTCGGTGCACAACCGGCGGCGATTAACATTTGGGCCGTAAAATCACAGCACATCAGCGAAACCTTCGATTTTAATATCTTTCGTCATTGGAATGTATCCTGTCCATGAAATCCGCATAAGTTGTGTTGACAACATTATGGGGCCAAGGCCAGCCTTTTGAGTGGCTTGACAAAGTGCCCAGTGGTAGAATTACACGCTCCTGGGAATTTATTTACATTGGACCGGTTAATGTGTCCCGTGCAGCATATATTTAATCGGTCTTCCAATCAATTTAGATGTGCCACTTATGAATTCTATTTTTGTCGTTAATTTATTAATGATCAAAGCCGCACTCCTCAATTTTTCAATCATCAAGCATATCTGTTGATCTCTATATGAACTCATATAGCCACGCAATTAGAGGTTTTTACAAACCATCAAAATATATAATGCACAAATACCAGAAGATAATGCCGCATTTGCAGCGGACACTCATGAGTCATGACCAACTAGCTTTGGAATGCAGGTTACACATAATGTCGCTTACGCTATTTTGAATGCTGTGTGTAAATCAAATTTTTAATCACGCGGTAAAATGTTTTCTGTTCTGGCTGTCTTTGTCAATGATCTCACAATCACGTATGAATAGAAGCCAGATGTAACTAATATATCTCAAAGTCAGGCGCCCTCCTAGCGGTTTTCGCCGTTCAAGTTTTTCGACTAATTTATTTACTTGAGAAATACTTCATGTTCATATATTTCTTATTTACACATCAACATTTGTGACAGATATCCATGTTGCGCCTAAATGCCAAAGTCCAGAAAATAAGTTGGATCAAGAACGACTGAGATTACAAGCGGGTAAGTTTTACACACACTACAACTGAATAGGGCTTCATTCGAATACCTGCAAATTTAATTTGCATTTCGAATGTAAGGATAATTTAATCAGCAGTGAAACGCCAACGGACTAGCCGCAGGCGCACATTTCTCGGTGTTACAATTAAACAAACTTTTCGCTGCAGGTACGCGATTCCTTGCAGTTACGGTTTCTACAGTTTCCACATTTTACGACTTATTTTCATTAGACACATACAAGCGTTTCCCAAGGTCGGGTCTATGGAAACAAATCAAGCATGAGTATGTGATTCCAAGGTCGTACCAATCCCCAACCCCTGAGGCTATTACGTTCATCGCTCACCGCCAGACTATCGCCGTGTGTATTTTATGTTCATCGCTCACCGCTAGACTATTGCCGTTTATATTTATGAGCAAATTTCGAGAACTATGATGTCTACGCAAGACTATATTCGCTAGATATTATATTATGTGTACTTAGGACTGTATATTTTCATAATAAATCGCTTCCGAGAAATAATAACACGACGTGTTTTGTAAAATCAATACTAATTTTATTGAAAAAATAAAAAAGTAAAAATCGTGAAAACTAATTTGTAAAATAGATAGAAAATTACTTATTCATGACATAATAATAATTCTACTTGTACACGTTTTTCACATTTATAACAGTTTCAGTTGTGAATAAAATTCGGAAAATAAACTAATTGAAAAAATTCACGAAGTCCTGTTACGTTATATCCGAGTTTAAAAAATTATTCAATGAGTCGAGATGTTAATTAACTCATGTTTTCAATGCAACTGAAGTCCTATTCAATTATTCCATGCAACACTTTGTCGGCGACAGGACTGATTTGAACACACTAATTTTCCGAATTAAACTTATCGCCCACCACGGACACACAATGAAGAACACCCTTGAGCATTCACATAAATGCTATACAATTCTTGACATATAATATACTGAGAATATAATAAGCTGACAAAACTTATACTTGAGTACTCCGAAATGTACAAGTACTTTACCTTTATACGACGTTTGTTTTTATAAAATGAATACTAATTTTAATGAAAAGTAAAAAAGCGCGAAAAACAATTTGTAAAGTAGATAGAAAAACTACTTATTCATGACATATTAATAATTCTACTTGTACACTTTTTCACATTTTATAACACTTTTAGTAGTAATTAACAGTTTCAGCTTTAAATAAAATTCACAATATAAACTAATCGAAAAATTCGGTAATCGATTTCGCGTAGGATGCATACAAACGACGAAAGTTACATCAACGCGTCTTAACTAGCTTAATTATGTAGCTTGTAATTCATGCAAATAAGTCGGACAAGTTCGCCGCATGAACACAACTCTAATGAACATAACGACATGAAAATTTTGTCGTGTAGATAATTTTTAGGTATACTAAATTTGATGTTGTTCGATACCGATTCGGAAGATAGCGTAGCCTAGAAACATAACTACGTACTGTAAAATCGTTACGTATAAGTGGGTGTGAATATTGCAAAGTAGATAGGAGAACTACTTTTCCAATGTGCTAAAGTCTTACACTATAGATTGTAGAGTAGATAGAAAACTACCTATTATATGGCATAATACATACTAATTTTAATAAAAAGTCGGACATTTCTACATCGAATTTGTTAAGTAGACGGAAAACTGCTTAGTCATGACATAATAATAATTCTACTTTTACACCTTCTCACATTTTATAACTCACATATTTACTTTTCGCTATATTTAAAGTCTGTCAAATACCAGTATATTACTAATTTTAATAAACCGAATCGAATTTTATAGAGTAGAAATAAACTACTTTTTCCGATGTATTAAAGACTTTTGACAATATGAATTTGTAAAATGAATGCTAAACCTATTAAACCGTCGAACACTTCTGCCCTGTGATGATTTTGCCGTTGTTCCATACCGATTTGGGAGATAGTAGGCTACACTTAATTTCGTAAGAAAGATAGAAAACTCTTACACATCTACTAAACTTCTACACTGAATCTTGTAAAGTATATAGAAATGGAAAACTATTAACATAAGGTAAGCGCGAAGTACGCAAATTTCGATGTCATACAAATACCGCAAACTGTTTTACGCGAATGGTCACGTATCTAAATATTCTCAGCCCAACACATAACTAGTACTTACAGGAATATCATAATACTTGTAACATAGTTGTATATGCACAATATATGTTTATCGTAAGTCCTGCACGATCATGATTTCGTTCGAGTTTGAGTTTTAGAAAATACTATACCAATATCGCGAAATCTTTCAAAAACAAAACCACGGTCACTGCTTGAGAGACCTATCAATGTAATCACAATAATTTAGTTACTTCCACAAAAAAGTAGATATGTATTTGACATACGTTCCACAAAGCTAACGCCCAAACAATTTACCTTACTAACGAGAAGTGGTGAATTATCGAATGATTTCTCCTTACATCAAAACAACTAGAATGTGGAACTATATTAAAAACGTTCCTAACACTTTGCACACAGGTGGTAAATCGCACAAGCAAGAAGTGTCGAGAATCGAGATATACGTAGTCAATTTTAATAACAGAATTAGCATGCTAAACATTAAATTCTCACTTTCAGTTGGTACGCAGTTGTAGGACATAATAAAATGCACCATACCAAATTTCGTCATACATTTCATGATGCAACACCTTTAAAACTATAGCAGTTCTCCACAGACTTTTGCGTAAATCTGTTTTTCGGTAGCGTAGCACGTACCTATACATAGTAAGATTTAATAACGGAACTGCCATGATAATAATCAAATCCCCACCCTGAAAATTGGTACGCAGTTGTAGGACAATATGAAAATGCACCATACACAATTTCGTCACACATTTTATGATGGAACAACTATAAAACTAACGCAGTTCTATACCAACTTTTGCCTAAATTTTTCGGCAGCGTGTACCTATACATGGTCAGCTTTAATAACGGAATTGCCATGCAAATATGTGGCTCCTCACCTTGAAACTTGGTACGTAGTTGTAGCAAATTGTCGAATACCGACTTTTACGCATATCTGTTTTGCGTGAACATAGCATATACCTATGCATAGTCAATTTTAATAACAGAATTAGCATGCTGAACATTAAATTCTTACCTTGAAAGTCGGTACGCAGTTGTAATACATAATAACAATGCACCGTACCAAATTTCGTATTTAACCACTACCAGTTACTGCAATAAAAATTTCAAAATTTTCGAAGGGAATCCCTGCGGGAGAGCAAGCTGAACGAACTGCTCAAGTACCAGGAATATAGAATTTACTCGTTGATAACCGCCTTCAATCGTATGTTCATGTCCGTGTAACGTGAGAAACTTATATCATTTTTCAGTGAATGGATTCGTAGCTAAGACCAAACATCATCTACAAAACGAGATAGGTGGACATCCTACAAAAACAGCCCGACCTACCATGATGGTCGTCGACATGAAGGGTACAGGTGCAGGAGATCATGCTGGCGGCCAGTCATTATTCGGCCGTGATCTGGAAGAAATCAGTATCGATCAAATGCACGATCTGCAAAATCAGAAACCTACCAAGCATGTCACGATCCTCGGAGAAGCTGGAGCCGGGAAATCCACTCTTTCCGGAATGTACAGCCTGGCTGTCGCCGAGGGCAATATTAAGACCCTTGACAATGTCCAACTCGTTCATTTCGTATCTGCCAATATGCTTCAACCTCGTAGCTTGACTACTGCTTTTCGGCTGCTATTCACGGATCAAATGGCTCAGGACTCTCAGACTGCCCTTAGCCCTGGTGAACAAGAAGCTGGTGAAAAATGGTTGGAGAATAATTCATCCAAGATGTTAATAACAATTGACGGCCTTGATCAATGTTTGGAAAAATTTGGAGATGCGAACTACCCTAGACTGTCTGCGAGCACCCACGCAAAAGCCAATGACATCATCGCTAACATCATGTCGGGCAGTATATGGCGTGATGCACGCGTTCTCACCACATCGCGCTGGAACACATATTGGGACATAAAATCTGATCAAAAGCCGGACAAAGTAGTTGGCCTGAGAGGACTAGACGACAAAAACTTGAAAGACATCGCATCTTCCCAGTCAATTGACGGCGATCTAATGTTCACCCAACTTGAAAATGCTTCACCTAAATTACTCGCTTTGTGTCGAAATCCTATGTTTTTGAAATACACGACAAAAATATTTCAAAACAACCAGTATGCCCTACCCGATAGCCTCGCTGGTCTCCTAGCAGCAGTCTTCCGCGAATTTCTCAGCTCATCCTCCGAAAAATACTATAGTCGAATTACAAAGCTAGGTTTTGACGCGATGCGAGAAAATAAATTCGTTTTCCCGCACAGCTATTTGATCAGCCACGGAATCGATTCGAAGCTTCTGGATGACTTCTTGTCTACCGGAGCACTTATCGAAGGTGGTCGCGACACCGTGAAGTCGTTCGACAAATCCTCCGAGTTCTCTCACCAGACGATGCAGGTGAGTGTCTATCTAATACAGTTCTCAATCAGGGGGGCGAAGATTCGATAAACTGAATTTTTTTTCGAACTCCGCGATAATTCTCTCATTTATATATAATTTACTCGGTTAATAGCCCGAATTTCACATTTGAGAATTCTCCCATCAACGGTCTTAACCGTACCCTTTCATGCATCAAACTATCCGTTGGGATTGCAAGCCTTCTGGTTGCATTTTATCATTTTGTGGTATGAAGATAGGGGGCGTGACATTTTCACTATCATAAAAGATGGAGGGTCTGAAAAGTATGAAGTCTGCGCGGCGCAGACATATTTGAAATTGATGAATGAATTCCGTCCATAATATTGGTGATTCAAGATTTTCTAAACCGGTGTGTAGGCTATACGCGACCATCACTGGCATTGCTGGCCAACACAACTTATATATAGATATTATTTTCCAACATAATACTTGAATATGGCGAACAAATAACTTTTGCGTCGTAATGAAACATATTCAACATCAATACTATAATGTTATCTAGACTCCTCGTCGCCACCTCATCCGCGTAAGCGGTCTCTTACAAAAAGCCTAGAGGTGGGCCGTGCTATAAGTCGGCAGTTAATGGAAAATAATGAACAATATCGGTCTGGTGTAAATGACCATAGTAGTCGACAAACACCACGAATACCATTACCAAACTATAATGTTCTTAATAACTCCTGATGTAACATAATATGAAGTCTTGTTGAAGTTTCTTTCAGGTTGCTCCTTGTAACATGAAATACCATTCGAAGATAACGCGTATCGTTATTTATATGCAGTAGGCCTATCACGAGAGTAATAGTAATTTAGTTACCAATTGAAATTGGTGCATGCTCAACTCAGTGTATTCAGCTTCAATATTTGTTTAAATACAAAGGATTATTGTACATGTGTATATTTCATTAGGTTCGGGTCGCGACAGAACTATCATGCGTGAACCGTTTCAAGAACGATCGAGGGCACCTATTTTCGTAGCATAATTACCCGATATTAAATAATATATGGAGCTGGACACTGTTACTAACTATGACCATAATGTAGTCCAGATAGCTACTCAAGTGGAAGTAAAACTATTGAAGGTGAAATACGCTCAAGTACGAGTACACCTTTTAAAAGCAGCCTAAAACTACTTCATGCAGAAGTAGAAGTAGTGACGATAAAATCTACTCAACTAAGCAAGTAAGTTAGTACTCGCGAGAAGCATTCGTAAATACGCTCTCATGGGCTGTCAAGGGTCGGAAACTGAGGCTTTCGAACAGCACAGAGAGCAGGGTTCGTTCTGTTGCGCCCAGTATAAGGTTTTCCCACATATAAGAATTGGACCGGAACGTGGGATGCAGATGAAAGTTTTGCTTTGGAGCAGCGGCTCGTAACTTTCGCTTACCCCAGAATCCTATTTCAGAGAATGTCATGAAATTGTGCCGTCCACCGCATTATAAGGCCTTTTAGTTGAGGCGAAAATACGGAGTTGTATCTGAAATGGCATTGCCGATTTTCGTGATGATTGGTGCGTGAAACAACAATATGGTGGCTCGTCAGATTCAATATTTCTTCGTAATTTGAAACTTAAACGTTCATGCGGAAAATAGGAAAATAAACTCAGATTAATTTAGTAGACCTCTCTGTAACTAACGATACCGTTCATAAACAAAAATATATGCTACCTATAACATTTGAATAGGCGAATAAAAATTACTACTAATTGAGTAAGTACTAAAAGTCGAATAAATTTATTTGGGTACTTCGTTATTGTCCTCCTCTGACTATGACGTTAAGTGAAATGCCGAAATATTTTATTCATCCACAAAGCATCTCTTTATCTTGATAACAAAATTCGCATTTCAAGGAATTTTGCTGCGTGTTGCACGTCCCGAATTTGACGAGGCAGGAAATAAAGGCATTCGTTACAAACGAACTGAACGACAGTCGAATGGAGCTGACAAGACAACTTCTGTACGGGTTGATTTTGGATGACAAAGTTACCAAACCGATGACCAGCTACCTTGCAGGTATGTGTATTGGGCGACACGATCCATTACCTATCCAGTGCGTTAGTCAAAAACTATGATACTCATAAAACCCAGAAGTCACGAGAAACAAAAGTTTTTTAAGGTGTCTTCGTCATGAGTATTATTTGTCGGAACTTGTTTTGTGAATGTCCTCTTAATCGTACATGGAATTATCTTGAGTATACTGCGAAATGGAAAAGGTCTTAACGCACGAAAATTGTGCTTTTATGTGTATAAATGTGCCAAGGAAAATACATTCGTATTTCGTATACAGAAAAGAAGGCGATGAAGTGATCGCATACTGCTATCAAATTCGAGACCCAGTCCCGTTCATGGGGCGGTAGGTGAAAATTCTGTTATATATCAGATGTAGTAACATCGCAGATTTACTATAAGCATGAGCTGATTATAATCAATTCATATCACCGTGAACAATTGTATCTGAATGAATGTGGAACACATCGCTTAAATAAGTCAAATAAACTCTAATTCATTGGGATCATATAATTTGTTCTGGCATTTTCATTCCGCTCCCAACGGATACCTTTAGTAATGCATCCGGCCATTATGTAGATGTCTTCCTAATCGTCAGAATCGTATTATTTGATATTTAGTCGAGATATGAACCCGGCCCACAGTTTAGGACAAGTTGCAGCGATGCGCATAAGTAAGAAAAAATTCAAATTTCTGCATACCCGCATATCTGCTTTATATATGAATACATGAATGAGGTGCAAACAAGTGTAGGATCAGTGTATCACGTCCCCACATTTTCCCGTTCCAGACAATGAATGTTCTACGTCATATATCGATATATATGCACCATGCACACTGCACAGATATATTGTTCAAGTAGGAAACTAATTGGTCCATTCAGTGTCACCTTATCACCAATGTTCCCTCTAAGCTGCGCACGTGCCAAATCGCGCAGTGCCGACACGGTCTCTGCGCACAGAAAATCTACGCTGCGCACAAAAATCCGAGGTGATGATCTTATTTTAGTCTTTACACGCTGTTGTTCAAGGGTATGCGCAGTGAGTTGGTGAGTGTGCGCAGACTCGTCAAAAATTAGAGCCAGCATTGCTTATCATTGGTGTAGCATTTTATAAAGTAGCCTACAGTGGATTTGGACTGCTGAAATTCAAACAATACAATGCAAACCATTGCGACCCGTGACTAATACGATACTAGTATTTACATACTTTTATTATGGTGGTATGTAGTTAATCATCGCGCGTTAAACAATAACTTCTAATATATTTTGAAACCCCAGATTCCGTGTCATCGTACTATCTTCCAAGCTCCTAGATGAGGTCAGTTTCTAGAATATTCGTTGAAGTTGTACTTTGTTGTAGAGTTATTTCCTAATGGAGTATGAATGCAGCTTATAACATAAGTTAGACGCAGATTCAATGTATTCAAGTCTCCATAGAAACACGATCGTTCTATGAATTGAATATTTTAAAAAAAAAATTCAATACAGCTTGAATAATTATGGCTATGCTAAGCATAAAGAGATGCTTAGACGATAAAGAGGTGAAATATGTTATTTCGCATACGAACGGTCCATATGGAATATTTCCTCCGCACTTGATCGTCGATCTCTAGTTTGAAATATCATTAATATAAATCTCCTATTAACAGATAGAAAAACGTCTATCAAGGAGTGCAGGGAACTATTGATGGGGGAACTTGATGGCATGACAGAAAATGGCATCATTCGAGACATTCAAACAATCAAGCTTCTGAGTGGATGTGGAGATGGGACTATAGAGAATATGAAGCAAAAAGTACAAAGAATCGTCATCGAAGATCTGCCATACTTACTACAGAATGATCGCATATTATTGGCTTCAATGATAAAAAGACTATCACCTCTCGCTGAAGTGAAATTCAATCAATTCAATTTCGAGCCTTCCCTGATTCCACTCGTGAAGGAATGTCTCACTTCCGTTTATGTGTTTGAGGTAATATCTTCATGAAGGTTGTCAAATCAGGTCACAATCAATTGGAATTGCATATCCACGAGATGCTCCATGCCGTATCCCTCATTCGCAAATTACCGGTTTTTATAAGTATTTCAATAGGATTGTGCGCTTTCACCCTGTGAATCCATGTGACGAGATAGTGTGATAGTGGTACGGTCGACAGTTGAAAAACCAAGGGTTTGCGAGTTCGAGTCCGAACGAGGTCGACTCTGGTATTCCTACCAAAGTGTTAAAATTTTTAGGCTCCTCCGCGCCATGTTATCCACGTCTTAAAAGCCGAGAATGAAACTGACCGTGCTAAATTCCGGCTGATTAGGAATCTTAATAAAGATTATCGACTTGTTCTAAATGACCATAGCAGTCGACAACCGACTGAACTCTTTTCGTTTCATCAACCCTTTACTAAACTACTGTTGCTGATAAGTTACACAAAAACGCAACGACACAGCCAATCAATTTAATTACCGGACTGTGACGGTGAATCGTGGTTTCTTCCCGGTTTCTCGTGATCGAATATGCAACATCGAGGAAAGGATATTTTTCAATTGAAATTTATATTTGTCCCCATCATCGTGTTTTCACAATGATTACTGAAATAAGATATATTCTAATGATCCAAACCGTCGTTTTCGTCTCACAAAAGTCAGAATATGATACCGTTCTATTTTCAGCTTGAATTCATGGCTATCGAGGATACGTCCTTGGCGCACGAAAATCTTGTTTGGTATTTGGATATTTGGCGAAATTCTACTAGCAGCCGAATCTATCTATACGAATGTAATCTGACTAAGGAAAATCTCATCATGATTGCTGAAGTCTTCCATAGTCTTGACCAGGTATTGATTCTCATTTCCTTATCTATACACCTGTAC
>ATSW01123926.1:0-18964 GCA_000444245.1 Botryllus schlosseri | reverse complement strand
TCGATTGGCCAGCGGCACACGATTTCCCTCATATAGGTTTGTTATTCATTCGTATGCGAAATGGTGTGATTGAAATCACCTGATTTGTTGAAAGAAAAGTTCATATGTATGGATATGTATTCACGAGAGATCGTGAAATCGCTAATTGATAGCACAGCCGGACTCGTTACTGGTGAAATGACATATTTCTTATTCTTCTCTGCTCGAGTTATATTAGCGTTAGACAGTGCAGTCATGGTGGCTGATATCTACCATACGCAATTATGCTTAGGTTCGTCAACACCAGGAGGTTTATCTGACGCATGCAATATATTTGACATTTACACATGTAAATTGATGCTAACTTGGTGCATTTGGAAAAATTTCAAACCCTTCCTTTTTTTCTTTCGGCTTACCTCACATATCCATTTTACGGATGCGCGACATTGCGTGTTTGGTCACCAGTTCACTACTCATCAATTTTATTGCGTGCTGGGGGTCTTAACTTTCACCAATGGCAAGTCTTTACAAAAAAATTCTTACCAAATTTTATTGGAGGAGCAATTTTAAAGTGTATAAAAGCTGGGAATTTGAGAATACCTTTGTTTTATGCAATTCTGTAGTCGAATAGTAGGCTATATTCATATTGAAATGAATATACTATTCAATTCAATTGTATATTGAAGTTCTGTACCTCCTTTCAAAATATCAAGTTGATTCATCAGCTCTGATGTATCCGACGCGTCACCCTTTTCTCCTTTAAATCCTCTCGGCCCACGCGGTGCAGTCTTACCAGGACTTCCAACGCACGTGCAACTTCCGTCTGCCATGTCTTCATTCATAACGGTGGAACAAAAATCCAATACATTTTGCCGATATCCGTACACCAGGCCAATAAGATATGCCGAAGCAAAAATCCTGAGCAGGGAACTCATATTTATGTTATGCACGGGGCTGGTAAAAGATAAGGCAGTTGCTGATGATAGCCTGCATGGAATGCAATGATGAAATTATGGTTTGCTAACTTGTCAATTATCCCTCGGCAGTCTCAGCTCTATAATATATATAAGGTATCATATTTTGTTTATGATATTACCAGGTGAAATTAAAAATTCACAACGAAGTCTTATTAACTTTATTACTGATATATAAATATATTCAGGTCAATACATCACCCAAAAATATTTTCTGTGGCAGTCCACAACGGCTTATTCATGTTCTGTCGTGTCTTGCAACGAAGATCGAATTACAACCCCTTATTCGACTCAGTATTTCCCAACGTGAGTATAGATAGAAGATACGTCGTAAGAATTCATTTCCCTCGTCGGACATCATAGGACGTATGACTTCAGAGTGCTAATCACAAGATATTTGTAGGAATACCATTGATTTCAAGACAAAAAATAGCGATTCAAGATAAAGGTAACCTATTAACAATAATGACGTTGGACGCAAATTTGAGGGGTCAATATTGGTTCTACACTAGTTTTTCTCTCTCCGTGGATATACAGAAGGAAACAGTCATCGCCCAATCACGCTTTCCGATACATTGAATATACTTTTATGTCAGGCCCGGCCAACCCGTGGCCCGCGGGCCACATGTGGCCCGCGAGAAGGATTTGAGTTAATTTCCAAAATTTTAATATCATCAAAAAATGGAGTGCATAGATTTTGAGCTTGCAAGGCCAACCAAAAATTTGATTAGTCTGGCCGCAATACTTGAGATGTGATGACTAAAATATCAGTTTCGACGCATTGACAGATCCATCAGCCATTCACATATTGGTACATCTTCGTACACTACAATAAAGCAGAATAATTTGCAATAGATTTATCAGAGGTAAAAATTTTCTACAGGCTTAGCGCAGTATGTTGTCACTCGATTTCTTGTTTTTAATATTGTTGCCCTTTTGTGAAAATGGAAGAACACCTAATTTATCAGATTGAGTCTAACCATATTCGCGATTACGAGACAAAAGTGTCGTTCAACATATGCGACCTTGCGTTTGCGCTCGCAGTAAGACCGTCCACCGTGAAACCTAGGCACGGAATGATTGACGCATGTTGGTCACAGCTTTCGATATCGATATGTCCATGCGCCGAATAGCCCAGTCCTCGCAAACTTAGCCCAGCGATATACAGCAGGCCCACAATATAGTAAATTGACAATATTATTGACCTATTACCTTTAAGAAATTTTTGCGCTTCGCGCGGATAGTGGCCCGCGCAAAATTTCGTCAATCGAATGTGGCCCTGTATCCGAAAAGGTTGGCCAGCCCTGTTTTATGTGGACAACGTTATTTGGTATGTCACACCATCTAGTCCTTTATTGAAGGCCAATCTTTCTCTGCAATTAAAATTGGGTGTGACACAGGCCAAACATTTGCCTGAAGTCAGTAATCATAAAGCATATGGATTGTCAAGCGATGGTCACGAAAATTCTATTAGATTGTTTTTCTATCACACGAGGCGCGACTGCAATTGCGACCTATAAGCCTGCGATTGCGACCTATATATATTTGGATTTACTAATATTTTGTATAGCCGGATTTCAATTTGGGCATGAAATATCTTATCATTTTCTCGGGAATCTGAATAAATTGCAGCCGTTACCGGATTCCTACTTGCATTTGAATATGGCAAGAAATTATTTGAGTATTTTTATATGGACTGGAATCTCAAATCCGGAATGGGATTTATATTTGAAAACATCAACTCCCTCTGCTATTCGCGCCTGGGCAAAGATAGACGTCCGGTCCGTACACTCTTGCAAAATTATGCAAATCTCGCCACGCGACCATTCTGGAAGAAATCAAAGGAGGGCTGAACCTGTCAGTCAAAAAAAGTGATTTGATTAGTCATCGTGTGGTCGGATCAAATTGATTCTATCCAATTATTTCTTCGAGCGCAATAAAATGTTAATGATTATACTCGCCGTTTGTTGTTTGTTTGGCCGGAGCATTCACGCGCCAGAATGATTCGGCGTTGGTTTCTGTTAATTAGGCACGTTTCTGATTTCGTGCTTTTGCATCGATGGGTGTATTGGTCATGTATATTTATTGATACTTAGTTTTCTTTTTACTGCCGTCAACATCGACGGACGACGTAGCAACGACGACTGATAACTGGTTGGTACAGGTTCTGATAACAAGCTTTACACACAAATATACGTGACTAATCAGGAATACAAGATATTTAACCGTAAACGCGGACATTGAAATTTCATTTGTTTGGTGAAACCAAGGGCATCGATTTGATGTAACATTTTGAAATTATTTGACTAGACCGGCCCGCGAGTGATCTGAAGATTTGAATCCGGCCCGCGTCGCTAGATGAGTTTGACATCCTTTGTGTAGCCAGTGGAATTGATATACCATGAATATGAATAAGACCAATGATGATCGTGATACCTGCTATATAGCTTATGAAGACTTAAATCGCTTGTCACTGCGCAAATAATTTTTGGGTATGGCAATATGTGAGTCGGAACCGGCACAAATATTCGTGAGGGATATTCATTGTGAAGTAACACTTATGAAGGCTTTTATCTTGATTATATCATGCACGTCACATCCACCGCAGAAAATAATTGCTCGCCGTATATGCAGCCAGATACGCGGACGTTCAGTTCACCCAACCTGACACATCTCGTTCTTACCCCTTCTCTTCTTTCCTCTGACCCAATCCCAACTACGATACGCATCCTGACCGGTAGGCGCAATACCTAACACTTCACGACGAACACTGGTGTTACTACAACATCAGGCGCTCCCCACCATTGCCTTACTTAGCCGCGGCTCATTTAGCGTGTGTGACCAGCAATAAAATTTTCAACAAAATCGGTGACATTAGTAGACATTAAATACATGGAGGAAGCTAGAAGTTACAAAGTCCAACCAATTCAACTGTGGTGCCTGTCATGCTGAATTCGACCTATCGCTACGGAATCTAACCAACGCGCACTATAAATTACATACGTGCGTCCGCATTCTGGAATTATCACAAAATATACTCTAAATATGGTAACTCGAGACATTCCATCAATCTGTGGAACCATCCACAGGCAAAAATACATCCCTGATGTAACTTATCCTAACTGTAGCCTACCCCGAACTTAACCTAAGCGGGCCAAAACATGGGCATAGCCAGGTCGAAAGTTTTGAAGGAACGGTAAATAGTTTGGGTGCAAATTGTTGACATGGTGCAATATCACAGATCTCTGATGACGCAGTGAGTACAAATGACGCCATAATGAGCAAATAAGAATGTTTAAAGATAATGTAGGCGCCTTTCCCTCCTTGGTTGCGCAATCAATTTTTCGTCAGCCGTGGGCGACCAGCATGTCATTACATCATATAGCGTGGATATTTACGTCGTAAACAGATATTCGATCATGTTGTATAAATACATCGCAATCATGTACATTGTACATGCATTGCCGAGCAAATTTAAGCCGAGCATTATGGCCGAACAAATTTATGCGTAAGTTTTACATAACATTATGCATGCTCGCATCATTTGATTTCTAAGCGCTCATATTCTTAAAATTTTGAACTTCTCTCGTCACTGACATCGACCGGTTTCTCGTAGCTGTTTGCTGATTCCACGTCGGGATGTGCGTTAACGGAGTCTCGTCTACTCGTTGCGTTCGGTACGCTGAACATTTCCTTTGCAGCACGTGGGCTCGATCCGTTTTTCATACCAGGTTTGGACAGGATAAGCCTCTGCATTTCGGCGAGGGGGGATTCGATCAGAAGATATGCTAGGTAAGCGATGGCCATCGAGAGCGCCAATGCGGCTGTTGAAAATCACGAAACAGAATGGGTAAATATATTATTTCTAATTCGGAAATGATAATTCAAATGTAAAAATCACAACAAAAAAACTCGCGTCCACATTAACTTGACTCTGTTGCTGGTAAATACGACGCATTTGATTGTAGCAACAAGCGATGAGAGTATAATTATACTCAGGAGCGGGCAACTTCTCTAGTCGGCGGGCCGGATATGGAAAAATGAAGTGCATCGCAGGCCGGATTCCTGAATCTATATATTATACGCGTATTTATCCACCTATACCAGAATTATTCGTATTTAACGTAAACTTCAAGTTTGAAGCATATAAACAAAATCAGTATTCAATGAATTTATTAACGTAATGTACTTCAACAGCTCATCATGTCAATGAGACATCTGTGGTCGACCTAAGTTATGTACAGATTATTTGAACTCAGGCTGCATGACGGACACAAAGAACTAAAGAATAACTGAAAATCACTATTATATGTGTCCGAAAAAAGAAAGAATAACCTACAGCCACTATAATTTGACGTATATTAAGCAAGTAGTGGGAAATTGCGGCATACTGCATGTGACGAAGACCGTAAACTGTCCGCGGGCCGTATGTTACCCGTCCATGGTGTAACTGCATGCTACGCCTTACGTTCGCAAAATATATTCAGCAAGTGGTGAGTGAACGTGCTTTATTATTCTATCGTCGTCGTAATTTGGTTGTCACAATATTTACTTCCCACTGCATAACTATGTTCATCAGGCTCTAACAAACAAGGGCGACCATTAACAATGAATCCGTTTATTTCCGCAAATCGAGTTCGTAGGAAAGTAGCTAGATAGTCAAAAACGGCTATTAATATATGGAAATTGTGCGTGGAACGTCACCGTTCTCATGCGTGCATTATGCGCGAGAATTAATTTGAAATACGATCAATACTCCTATAGTTTACGCCGGCGCTGATTTCACTAATAGTAAAACAGTTGATAGTTACTCGCATAGAGGTAATTTTACATTTTTTGTGAAACACTTTCGTAACTGGAAGCGGCAATTAGAATCCACCTGCTGGGCATATATATGCCTTTACAATTCCTCGCGTTTCGGCAACAATATATATGCTCAAAATAAAATATTCCTTGATGTCCTGTTTTTCGTACTTGGAAAGGTATTCTACGGAAGGAATCAGCATGTATTTATGCTTACCAAGGAAGTAGTAGATAAATATGTCAACCCTCATGTGAACCTCCTCTTCGCGTGATGCAAACATGATTTGAACAACATAAATGTGAAACATGAACGTTGAGAATGTTAGACGACTCAGTGGAATAAAACCTTTCCAGCTCAAAAAGGAATTGACCGGACCTTTGAAGGAATTGTAAAGTCACATAGACACGAAATGCTAAGACTATGAAGTACAATATCAATAGAATACAACCATATATTTAGCCGACACGAGTCTGAGTAGTGGAATGTGGAGTTAAATGACTTGAATCGATCTCATGACTTATGTTACGCTGAATATATAAGCACCATAACCGAAAAAAACGGAAATATTCAGAAGGAAATATCAATTGTACACAATTACATATATATGACAATGGAAGTATAGAGTAGGTACGTGGTGGCGCGTAGTGCATTACTAATATCTTTCACTGCCGCAACACCAATGACGGATTGCAGGTTCAAGTCCGATCGGTTTGGGCACTAGAATCCTTTTCTAAGTACTAAAGGGCTATATACGCTCCTCATCGCCATCGCCACCCTATATGGGCATGACCTACAGAAGCATAGAACGAATGCTGGCTGGCTATAAGTCGACTGCTCGGTAATCACAACACTATGAATGCCCTACAACATCATCTGCTACTCCAATAAGTGACCAGCAGGCATAATTCGACAAGTAATGACATGTAACAATCAAAAGTGAAACAAAAAACAAATTGAGCTAAGCTTCAACAAGCACGTGATCAGTGGCATACAATTTTCCACTCGAAAGTATCAAGAAATTCCCAAATCTGGGGTTTTAGTGCCATCAAAGTCAGGACGGATCCATTAAATAACGGTAGCTTTTGTAGATGATGTCCAAGAGATAGTCACCTATCAACCATACGTGGCCTGTATGGGGGTCGTAAATTTAGGAAAATGAGAACATAAAGTAGGTACCTCCGTAACCACAGGAGCAAGCTATTGTCACCCACATGAGCCCGAATCCCCACAACGGGCGCCGCACGGCTTCGTAGAATGCCATAACGCCGTGACTAGGGTAGTCCGGATATTGTGACTCCTCGATACGTCCCCACCACCCGTACACGACCGCCAATTCCACAGCAACAGCTATCGCCCACAGCTGAATGACTATCGCCTGGGAAAAGACACAGCCAGATGCAGTACATATTAAGTGTGCCTTTCCATGAGGCTGTGTCGGCCCCTATGCGACATGTTACTTTGCATGATATGGAAACATTGACCCTGAGTATTGGGCAGAAAATTTCTAAATCTAGGACAACATTGCTATTAACCCCTTTAATTGCATCAGTGTTACACACCAATTGTTCCTAAAGCTTTCCTTGGGGAAACAACAAAGAACATTTTGTACTGCGACGAAAGAACTAAGTTTCAGGGCCATCAATATTTTTTTTAATAATCGGAGCACCATCGGGTCTTCTCGTTCTGTTTATGCGATAAATAACCGTAACTTATCATTCTTGTATTCTTATTGTTGATAACCACAGAAACGAAGTGTCAAAATTGAAAATAATAATAATTGCTCGCACAATAATTATTGCTGATACCTTATGTCGCACATAACACAATTTTGCCATGATCCCAAAGATCATTTTAGATATCTTCTTTCTGTTCGCGATCTAGTCCAGGGCTTCCCAAACTACAGGTCAAGTACCAAATTTTGGTGATCGTAGTGAGCATGCCGCACAACTGTACATTGTATACGATCGACCTAATGAACATTCAATTTGAAGGTTTTGCATACGCGCTGTTAAGTGGACAATATTCCGCGCTGGTCATTATATCTAGCTCGAGGAGTCGGGAGAAATTTTAGGAGAATAAAGGGGGTCGCGGGAAAAGCAAACGATCTCCTATTGGATATGTGAGATACACCTAACCACTCCATGCATTATATTTGATTTCCACGATGTTCTACTGCTGCACACCTATCGGTTGCAGGTACCAATCCGATCGGGGTCCACTCAAGACTTCATATCTTGGTGCTGGGTGTTTAACTGTAGGCTCGTCATCACCATCCGATGGGAATGCTAAGCAGTGTCTTACCGAAGTATAAAACAAAAGTTAACCGTTCTATAAGCAGACATGGGGTAATCGTGATTAGTAATCGTAATCGATTACTACGATTTCAGCATTTTCAAGTAATCGTAATCGCAATCGATTACATTCGAAAAAAATTCGAAGTAATCGTAATCGTAATCGACTATTTCGCATGTATTGTGGGCAGAATTTTCTGTTCACCTTATTATCTTTTTTTCATGTGGCCCTACTTGAAACGAGCACCAAACATTATGTCTCAATTCTTTACACAACATTTGGATCTGCCACCATAGCCACCCGCTTATATACCATGCTAGCGTGGTTTGCAGCTAGAATCAGGACCGAATCAGCACTTCGTACCCGAAACGTTGGTCAGAGTCCCCACATGGTTACTCAGCCCGCTTGGTAAGATTTACCAGTAGAGCTGGGGGAGCCCGTTGCTGTAATTAATTATTGTATGTTGTTAATTCTCCACCTCCCGTCCGCTAGTCGAAAGATATTGGACTCATCCAAACGTAGCAGACTATAAGAAAACTAAAAGACAAACTTTCGTGAGACATACACACAAATTGCCATTTATTCGCGGGGCGCATTGTTCACATCTGTGGGTGCCCCGGGTGGCATTTGTATTGTGCGGCTCAAATTGGGACGGCATGGTTATTCGTCACGCCCATTTATCGCGGTCATGGTCTATGGAAACATCCACAGAGTATCGGGCACGGTCTTCCTTTGATAGTAGATTTCGTGGAGTCGCATATTGGCCGAAACTGCGTATGTCTTGGTGTGTCGTAGCGAGGTAATGAACTGCACCGAGATGCCTATTTCTACACATTATCCATATTTTTCTTAAGGATAGAGGCATGCATTTCAAAATCAAGATATTTAGAGACATTAAATCACAAAGCGTGAACATAATTTAAGGTTGATTAAATGTCTCGAAAATATAAATTATGTTGATTTGCGGAATAAATCTGTGTCCCCTTCGCGCTCGCTACCCATCCAATCGGGAGGTTTGATTCCGGTTCTGGCTATAATGCAAATCGTTGGGCGCAAGAGTTCGTCAGCTATAAAGTTGACCAATGGGTTTATTATGACATAAACATTAAATGACGTCATGACGTCTCACTCAAGAGAAGGTTATCCTCTCATGAGGCTTTTTCATCGCAATCGTTATATTGCCTTCCAATATGTCTTCAAAGATAAGTTCTAAGACGCAAAATAAATGTAATCGTAATTACTTTTCCAATGTAATCGTAACCGTAATCGAGTACTTCCTGATTTTGCTGTCATCGTAATCGTAATCTTATCGCGAGATTCAGAAGTATAGCCGTAATCGCAATCGATTACATTCATGAAGTAATCACACCATGTCTGCCTATAAGATGGCATCGGATTGTGTTAGGGAATATTGACTTTATACTGGTGTAAAATTAACACAGATGTCAAAATATCATGAATATAATATGACAACAATAACTATTCCTACAAGTGACCTGCAAGCATATTCAGACACCATTATATCAAGAAAATTTGGTAATTTGTTTTAAACATGTTTGTTTTAAATTGATTTTTGTTTTAAATGCAACCTTGAATATAATTATTTATTGGATTATTTTTCAATATCCTCCCAATGTCACCAATATTGGTTAGCGACCAGTGACGTGTCTATGCATTCTTGTGTTAATTGTGGGATGAACTGACCTTGTGTAATTTAATTTTCTTGTTCGTAATGTGCAGTATATATCCGGTCAACATTCCTATGCAGTAAACCCCGATCCGACACCAAGGTTTTGCGTAAATATCATTCCAGTACGGGTCCGAAGAGGCTTCGGTCCCTGAGTCTTCCTCATATATTTCAGGAATATTAATAATCGGAATTAGCGCTGCAAATGGGTAGATCAAGATATTGATCGCCCTGGAGTAATGAAAACAGAGGTGGTGTTAGTGATTGAAAAATGTATATGCCTGACAATGCTCTCATGTAATATCATATCTCAAGCGCATTCTCGGTTGGAAGAACCACAAGGACACACGCTACATTCTCTTATTTGCTGACCTCCACAATTCCGACAATATGTACACGTCCGTGGTGAGGTCGTAATGTCTCGCCAATGCTCCGGTGATAGAGGCGCTTCCCAACACACTAATTCCAAGAGCTATCACACCAGCTTTAGGATACCTGAAGTAAATAAAGGATAGATGAACAGGTGTAGAGAGCCGATGGCCTCTTATGATATGTTATTCTAAACACCCACGCGCAATGCGCTCTCTACCAGCTGCCACATGGCCATCTACTTATACTGTATCGCGCTACATAGGAAATAAACAAGTATACATTCATAACTAGATCTCGTGGGTCTCACACGCTATTCTACTGTTTATATTCGTCCGACCAATATATCTATCTGTGGCAATTGTCATCGCATCCATCGTTGAACCATAGTGTCCTATATGGTGTCGACAAAGGCAAATCTCACGCCTCAGTGAAATTTTACACGTCACAATTTCCATTTGGCTACAGGCAATTTGACGGTCATTTTTGGCCGGGTTGACGAGCCTTAAATTTGGTAAAACGGGTATCAATCGAAAGCTGACTCTCCACTGATTACGAAAATATAAATTTTATTCCGCTCGTGGGCGGAACTCCCACAATCAGCCTCGAATTTTTCATTGTTATGGAGATTGGCATTGGGACGCAACAATGCTGTCTGGCGAAACGAGAGAGTACCTCAGGACGTAACAATGCTGTCTGGCGAAACAAAGAGAGAAAAAGAGCGAGACATCATTGTTGCGTCCCAATGCCAATCTCCATAACAATGAAAAATTCGAGGCTGATTGTGGGAGTTCCAGGGACACGAGCGGAATAAATTTTATATTTTCCTAATCAGTGCAGAGTCAGCTTTCGATTGATACCCGTTTTACCAAATTTAATGCTCGTCAAGCCGGTCAAAAATGACCGTCAATTTGCCCGTAGCCAAATGGAAATTGTGACGTGATACAATTACACTGAGGCGTGAGATTTGCCTGTGTCGACACCATATAGGACACTATGGTTGAACTGCAAGATCCAGGACTAACCCAGGATCGTTGCATCTGCCACTGCTACTTCAAGTATATAGGTACGCGCAACTCAAGTGAAACTCAGGCTTACGACTCTGGCAGGTTATCAGGAAACAACACGGTTCCTATAACATAGTCTAATTGCTGACCACCGACACAGATATGGAGACTTACAGTATCGATGCCATTTGTCGCAGACATGAGCTTCGAAGGCAAAGTACCAGATACAGAGAATTTTGACAACGCGTGGCGCGCAAAAACAGATTTCTATTTTAGTTCAACCCCAATTAATTCTGGGATTCGTTGTGCTGGTGCGTTTTCTGCTTTATCTTCATTACCCGTTGTAAATGCGTTTGAATGTGCACTCGCAACTTGCGCTCAATAAATATCGCTGGATGAATAAATTTGTTCGTTGATAAATTGGTTGGTTAGAAAACTCAATGCTGCATAACAATAAACATCTAAGGAGGGCGTTGGAGACTATTTTCGATTTAATGCGCGTTGTTTCTGTTACGACGGTGAGCGACCAGACCACATATTCATATATCTACCTTTACTGCTCAATTGAAAGTGAATTTTTGTATTGCCGATTTACTCCTTGATCCTCAAATAACTCCTCATGTCGTTGAATTTGTGTTATCGTGCAACCGCCATTTGTAACTTGAGTTTATCATACTATTCTGATATTTGATTTGTGTTTTTTGTAACCGCCTTACCATCATGTTCTTGTGAAACCGCCTGTTGTGATTTGAGTGTATCCACTTTATTCCGTTATTTCGTCATTATTCGTGTACAATGTTATTAACCGTGGCGCAACGGGGAAGCGAGTGGCGCAGTTGGTTATGCACCGCTGTCACGACACCAATGTTAGTGGTTCGAATCCCGGTTCGGACCTACTTCTATGTGTCGGAGGTTTATCTGGGCTCCTCATCGCTGACCTCACTGCATGTGTAGTGTCGTACGAAAAGCCCAGATGTATGGTGAGCCGCGCCGAAAAGTCGGCAGTACAGACGAAGATACGGGCGCATGAAAAACGAGGGAGGCCGATGGTGGAAGAGTGCGAGTGTGCAAAGTCGCCCAGAAGATGACGAAAATCAAGGACAATGAAATATTACAAATGTTACTGTCGTGGCGCACATGGCCTTACTAGGCGAAAAGCGCCACTGTTCTTGTATCAATAAAACAAACAAACAAACAAACCGTGGCGCAAAGTGCCGTCAGGCGATGAGCGCCATTATTTTTGTTTAATAAACAACAACAACAACAACCTTTAGTGAACAAAATAGAGATTTAAATTACGGTTTATCCCAAATCGGTTTTATGGTCATTAATGCCCCTTTTTCACTATCAACATAGCTTCTTAGCAGTGCCCCGAACCCCTGGTTCGTAGGCAATGCAGCGCCATCTTCGAGGTAGTTCACGAAGGCGATGGCTGTCACTTTGGGAACAGACGCACTGCCTATGTCTCTCGCTATACTCGTCATGCGCCATGCGTCATGTCGGAATATTAAGTGATTCAACCGCATGTAAAATTCATATACTCAAATTAAGGAGAATATACTAAAATTATCCCAACCTATAAAGAAGGTAGATGAATATTGGAGCGACGATGAAGAATTGCATGTCATTGGCAAGATACCAGGTCCACGAGATACACTGAAATATATGTATATATACTACAATGAGCCGATGTTTTCGTATTTAGAAAGGTCGAAATGACACTTTATACCGAGTCTTGATAGTTGGCTGGCCACAGGTTATTGATATATAATATGTTCGTCCACCACCAATCCTCGCATCTTTTCTGGTCCGCTTGTATGGATTGCTGCCAGAGAAGTCCACCGCCGACCTTCATACTCGGACCGATCATAAGTAGAATAGCAACTATCATGGTGGGGGTCAACCTGTAAAGAGCGCTATACTCAGTACGCAGTGAATATAGAATAGGACTTCACATCCCGCAAGTCACGCGAAACTATTTACGAACCTGATATATCTTTTGAGGTACATCAGCGGCACGTTAAGTTTCCCGCCATTGCTTCGCATTTTCTTCAATGCGATGTACGTCACCAGCAGTCCGCTCAGAAAAAAAAAACGAATCCACCGAAAGTGTGGCATTGTATATAGCCAGTTGACCGATATGGGAAATGTAGAAGTTCGTTAAGTCCGCGAAGTTATCTGTATTTATATGTACGTAGTAGCCTACTTACGTAGTTAATAATCATGCCACGGGTAGTAAATACTTTTTCCTCCAACTAAGTATCTGTACGTCGTCATATAACACAGTGTAACGATCTTATTAGTTTTAATTTACCAGTTATATGGACTGCAATGCTATAGCGAACGAACACTCGGTTGCAGTTCAAGAAAATATCTAAAGCAAGACACACAATTAACTCATACATATGATTTGTGATGACACGCCCGTCTTGGTCATCATTCGTTGCAGGCAATCAGGCCCGATCAGTACTCAAGTTGTGACCATTGTCGCGACTCGCAGCACGCCGTGTGCAGTGGCGTAAGCGGGACGGGTTGGGATTTGAAATCTAAACCCGGTCTTTTTGAAATGTCAATTCTATCTCCAATACACATAAGCTCAGTTGCAATTAACGATTGGTATCGCGCTGGTGCGTTTCGACCGATCAATATGGTGACACTTTCCAAGGCGAAGCCTCGCATTTCTGAACTGGTATCCGAAACTAAACAGCTATAAATATTCATCATGATGTTTCCGTATTGCGCGAAAATCATATTTTAATGGTTTTGCTATTTTAACACTCTGCAGATGCACAATTCATTTTGTACAGCAGTACTCTATAGTAATTAATGTATGAATGCATTTATGTTAGATATGTGGTAGATTTGTTTTTATGACTCAGCTAATATCTGGGGTTTCCCGGAGGCCTGTAGACAGTGAGTGATCCCCTGGTCACTAGACGTTAAAAAACACTGATCTGGAAAAAATATTTCTACTAATCAACAAGAACGGGACCAAAGATAATATCAATTACGGCTAACATTTCCCAAACACTATGCGAATCTTCTTACCAATTAGTCCAAACGGCAAGGCATATGTATGACCTAACACGACCCATGTCATGCTGAAGAAACGTATCCCATCAAGGACCGGAATGTCACTGTCTTTCCTTTTAGTTCGAAACAGCTGATGGTTGTTCTTGGTTATTGAGAAGCATATAAGAAGCTTGAACCACACTATAGAAAAATTTGAAAAGATACTGACGAATGTTGATTCCATCTCAATTTACCTACAGCCATATTCCGTGGGATCTTTAACGGCTACATCCAAAATTGTGCCAATGAGCGCTGCGGCTGCTAGTATCGATATTATCACTCTGAAAGTAGATGAATGAGAAAGGTATTTGAATTGCCAAAACGTTAAGTGCACTGTTAGCACAAATTACATTAGCGTGATATCAACGGCTGAAATCGTTAACTCTTCAGGGCAATACGCCACCGCGAACTCATTACTCTGAAGAAATAATTTGTTCAATTCGACGATATCTTCCTCTGTACATACATCAGGAACGCATTGACCCACTTCCAAGCCATCGGGAGCTTCCTGGTATCGGGACGAAATCGACCATGGAGAAACTTCGTGTTAGAGATACATGTGATATCCATACCTGATCGGTACCAAACGTCACAAGACATGACTTGGTAGTAATATTTTGATTGTCAGTTTTTCCCATGCATTCATAGTACCTTCCCAGCCATCTATAGTTACCTCGATACAGTCCACTTTCTTCCTTGCCAACCGAATCGTCAACTGATAATAATATAATATGAAGTAGTACATCTTCAGTTACCACTATTTTATGGAGACCTGGTGCTTAACCTTGACGTCTGGTAGAATAGATTCTATAGCTACAGGGATGATGGTGCATACGCGGGGCTTACATTCATGTTCAGCATGCGAACCAATAGGTCCGTGCAGGATATTGAGAAGTTCAACTTTACGAAATATTTTCGCCAGATTCCTACATTCATTACTACATACGTAACATCGGTATTTAGAATATGATTTACGTCTATTACCATCATTGTTTAGTTTTTACAATATAATGTATATCTTTTTTTAATTCGAGAAACTCTTCAGTCTTAGGGCTGGACACAATCAGTAATCGCATAAGAAGTGTAATGATACGAGTCGATTAGCGAAAGGCGATTTTTCCTGTATATAAGTCTTTATCGATATTAAGAGTTCTGTTAACAACGATGATTATAGTTTTGATAACTTCTTCCCATCATGGGTGATTCGATTGCAAAACGAGTAGCGGTATTCGGCATCGGTATTGAGCATTCTAATATCACTTCTTGTCACGTCAGAACAGTTTAGATGACGTGGAAAGTTTAAATACATACCTTTTATGCGTCCAGGAATATTATTACCAGTTCTACATCACATTAAAAATAATTTGGTATAATTTCGATCATACCAATGCCTAATTAACAGATGAGGTCTGTAACCAAGTACTTCCACTTTTTTAAGTACTCAAGTAGTTTTGCACTACTTGGGTGCTTACTCCAGTAGATCTAATTTCCCGCTGCTTCCATTTCTACTTCGCAATATTTTGTGATTTACTTACTTTTCGCTATTTTCAGTTTGCCAAGTAGAAGTAGCTTAATCCTCAAATCAGAAAGACAGCTTAAGGAACTTCGGGGCTGTTTTCACGGAGTATTAACATTTAGTTGAGTAAAGCCCAGAATTTTTGTCGCGTTTCGCGCACAGTAGACGAATATGATTTCACGATCGTATCGGTGAATATAATTTACGTAGCGGTTATCGTGGTGCTGTTCACATCGCATATTGTCGCCCATATGCAATATTTCATCACAGTAAATAGGATGGCCCGTCATAGCGTTTGAAACAACCATTTCGCAATCCAGAATTTACCTATCATATCGTAATCTAGCCGCTCATGGCGTGTCCTAATCTGGAAGAGAGGACTCTTGACTTTTTCTTAGCTTGAAACCTGTTTAGCAGACCACTGTTGAAAATTTCTGGACAAAAGACATGAAATATATTTTCCGCTTTTTAGAAGTAGTATTTATATTTCTCTTTCAATTCCCAGTATCATACTTTGAGTTCTAATTAGTTTCATTTCTTTCTTCTGGAGAACATACGTGTTGAATTTTAAAAACAAATGTAGTAATGCCTCTATTTTTCGAAAATAGAGCTACACTATATGGCATTTTTACGATCAGCCATGTTTTTTATTAACGTTTACCAATCGCGCAAAGTGTTAACACCGTATCCGACACCACTTCTCCGTATTACTCATCGACCAGACTGCGGGGGAGGGCGCCATACCATGATATTTTCCAAATCGGGGTGTTCAAGCAAACATAGGATTAGTATCGCATTACCATATCAATGCTATCATATTCATCCCATGATTAGGACGAATGCTTATGCTGACGATAATTTATACCTCCTGGGATGTATCAGTTTGAATCCAACTCTGCACCTTTCGCGTAGCTCAATTTGTAGCTTTTGTCAGTCTATCTATGCGAACGAATTACGATCGTTTTCACAACTACTTACTTGAGTATATTTAAAGTCAGTCAATTCTACTTTTACTTCAAGTAGTTTTAGGCTGCTTTTAAAAGGACTAATTCTACTCGTACTTGAGCAGAATTTTGCGTCGCTACTTCTACTTCTAAATGAGTAGCTTTCTTGGCTACTTTGACCACCTCTGCTAATTTATAGTTCCGAAAAAGTAAAAATAGTTCGTTGCTGACCATGAGGACATCTGCTATTACGAACGAGGCAGAGCCTCCACCTCCGAGCTTGTTTTGTAGATATTTGTACTTACCAAAGCTTGCGTACGGACGACGGAGCTTGAGATCCCTCCGTATTTTCGATGCTTGTTCAAAACATTTTGAGTTGTTGAAAGGGCTCGACCTGTCGTCAGTAGCATTCTTTAATAATGACCATTCATGTCGATATAGCTGCGAACCATGACGTGCCGCGTCCAGGGTGCGTTCGTGGTGTCGTGCTCTGGTTGATTTCAGAACGCCGTCGACGCCGGATTTTGGAAGATAAAGACTGAGATAACGTCTGACGAAGTTCTCCAGACGAATATAAGTTTCCTCTTGGTCGCTTTCTTCTGGGGCAGCAGGATAGACAATTGTGAAAAATATCGCGCTTATAATCAGGATCTTTCTCATTGTGAAGTTGACGTCTACAGATTGTACTTAAAAAGCTGCCTCCAGCTGGGTGAAAACGCGAGGAGATTGATGATCTCGCTAATGTTATTACTGTAGCTTTGATATAATCAAACAGGTGGCCAATATAGTCGTATAGGCCTATCCGGAATCAGGAGTCCAAGTTGGAATTTGGTGCAATTTTTACCATTTGTAGTTCTATATTGGGTCTCGCTTTTCAACGAATTAGAATTAGCTTATATGCATAGGGCAGTAGAGTATAATCAAAGTATCTCGGTGTGGTGGAAATAATTGCTGACGGGTCCGGAGTCACGAATGCAAGGAAGATCTCCAGATTTCGCATCGGGCTCATGCAGATCCGTTTTTGTAGAGATATTTCAACAAACACACAACACTGGTTGGAAGCACATATATGTAAAACATTGTCTCTTAACCGGTGTTCAAACGAGACCCTGGGCTGCGCTCAGTCATTTTTAATTCACCGGCGGTCAAGATCCTCATTCGATTTATATAACTGAAGTCACCTTGATTCATTACAATATCTTTGTTTTGTGTGAACATCATGATTCANTGGTTTTATTGTTTAACACTATCGTATTGATACAAAGTTCATCTTNTGNACCANNATTGGACAGTAATNTATNAGATACAATGCNGTAAGATTTTTGCTTTTGTGANNTGGCGAAAATGCGCCGAAGGCTTGTAGATATAAGCGCAAGGGTTGTCCAGGTTAGTAATNGTTGAGAACCACTNTTCTANAAGACAGTAACACACTGATGCTCACNACGCAGTAGTATAANTGTCAAACAAGTCCAGCGTTGGTGTAAAACTGTAAATGGATGTCACGGTGCAATGATGACGANTAAAATCTAATTCAAATTATTATTATATTCCGCAAGTTTCNGCACAACTCATTCCGAGNTCAANAATGCATTNCTCTAAGAAGCTTCGTGCCCCTTTAGAATNTCCCCAATGCAAAAGCCACTCNCCGCCTTAGAGTCAATGTCNTTTNATTATAGTGCTGCTCTGAAGTAAGTGACTGTAGCACAACAGATTTAGAATATAAGATATCAAAAAAANTTTCCATCTATTCAATATCAGACTATATTGTTCGCCTCTTAGTCACGTCAGTGATCACATCCNCTGATATTTCACAACAGGAAGGTTTGGGTAAATCGATTCATAAATCGTCGTAACGACAGTAACCTTCAGACTGTGTAAGTCATCGTATTACCCTATAACCTCTCAACATGACCCGTTTCACATACTCCTATATTGCTGCTAATCTCGACATGAATATGGAATAATTACGAGATCATAAATACCTTTGAGTCCGTCCACCGTGCACATAGTTTGATATTTACATTAGGAGATTGGCCATTATTACACCAGCGCGTACTCAAAGGGTACACGTTGATTACACTCATCTCGCATTGCAGTATGGGTGGAGCGTGAATGTGTTTCGCAAACAGCATGGTACATCGACCCCTGTATTATTGTCGACTTATGTAATTTAAATGTATAGAGTAAATATGCAGATACTGACAGAATGACCTGATATGGTACTTCATTGCAGGTGACAATGCGTAATTAACAAGTGCGTCTCAATTCGACTAAAATGTTATTGTGCGGAGAACAACATAACATCGAGCCGTATGAGAGA
>ATSW01123873.1:0-10643 GCA_000444245.1 Botryllus schlosseri | reverse complement strand
TGATGATNGAAATTGTCCAGTCCATTGATCCAATCGTACGCCNGGTACCTCCGCTTTGGTTGCCTATCACCTGGTCGTAACTCGTAACCACCAGCTCAGTGGTCGTAACACACCAGGATCGTGTACGAAACACTTTCGGACGGCCTATCGATTTGCGTAATCTCTAACTCTACCATGAAATCATAACGCATGCTACTAAGGATGACCTGATAATTGATTCGTGGCATAGGGACGATTCTTAGTTCACGTACATTATGTAAAATAATCCTTTGATTAAAAAAAAATGAATAAAACATTTGTTACCACACTTCAAGTCACGGCTCACCGGCAAACCTCTCGCGGCACCTACGTTAAAATCACTGTTGTCGGGAAATTCATGTGACCATCATAAAGTTACTTTTTTACGTTGGAAAACGCCATTGTGACGTCATGTTGATAAAAGTCGCTCGCAGCCCTTGCCCCACCACCCGATATTGTCACGAGCCGCCACTGCTAAAATACCAGTCAAACTGCAAATTTAACGGTCCACGACCACGACCCTGCTGCCTGCAAGAATACAATTGACCCACTGCAAAAAATTCAACATCGGATCATCCGTATCATTGCCAAAGCCCCACGGGGGCCTGGATGTGCAACTGATAAATCGCTTCTCAAAAGATTTGGTGTTCTAAACTTAGAAGATATGAGGAAGCTAGAAATTGCCAAGTTTGTGTATCAGTTCCATTGCGATCAATGTCCCTCAAATTTCAAGGACTACTTCACCTCGGAGACAAAAGCGCACAAGTACAGCACACGCGCGTCAACGAAGAACAACTACCATATGATCAGGACTGAATACAAGAAAACGCATTGCTCTATCAAGTATGCCGGACCCCAATTGTGGAACAGCATCTCGCCTGCTATCCGACAGTCGTCGAGCATGTCCGCATTCAAGTCGAAATACAAGCAATTTCTTCTAAATCAATACTAGCCAGTCTTCAGGATTACCGGACCAGGACCTAACATCGACCTCGCCCTCCGCCACATGCCACCCCATTTTGTCGCTTGCGTCTTATATTCTCTGCATTACTTTTCATTCAGTGTGCATGCCTCTTATTTACTTCGCCTAGGCTAAGGTGGGTGTCTGATCTTAATGGCTACTCCAAGTTGTTTCGACACCCTCCTATCTTTTCATTGTATCGCAGTCTTGTGATGTTTTGTAACGATGAAAATATTAATAAACCTGACTGACTGACTGACCCGACACATCGATCTCGCTTTCCGTCACATGCCCTCTCATTTTGTCCCGCATCCTTATACTATCTTTTTTTTTAATACTTTTCATGCGCTGTGCAAGCCTCCTTTTTTACATCGCCTATGCCCGGGTGGATGTCTGATTTCAGAGACTACTCCAAGTCGTTTCGACACCTTCATATCTTTTCATTGTATAGCAGTCTTGTGGTGTTTTGAAATGATGAAATTGTTAACTAACCCATACTGATGATACCAGGGTATAGAGATTACCATCTCAATAAATGTGGAAATATGTGTGATTGCACATATTGTTTGCTCCCACATTTGTAATTTAGGACAGGGGAGTCATAATTGTGAATCCGCAAGTCGAATACATCGCCATCGGTTGATTAGAGCAGAATTCTGGAATCACTCTGATCTCTGTAGCCAGGTTTAAGCCTGTAGGAAAGCTTACATGTTCACTCGAAGCACAGCAGAATGTATCTTTCATAAATATATACGAAACTAATACGAAACAGAATTGAAATAATTATGATAAATATGGTCAATATATTCTCAGTTACACCTAACGATGCAGTTTTAGTTTCAAATTTTTCATATTCCGTTTATTATTTTGACGCACGAGTTACGTTTGAGACACAATAATCGGTATCGCGATACGACAGAATGTGTAATTAGCGTTACTTTTCGAAGGTTTACAAGGATATAAAATTCGATGAAGATGAGTATGTTTAGCGTAATCTTATCGACCCGTTTAACCTACTCGCGTTAACAACGGTCCTGCATCGCAGCTGAAAACCAATAAGGGACCAATGCATACACAGTCGAGGGGGACATGAAATTATTCGACCTATTGGCGTTGTGGCCACATGACTTCGTGGCTATTGATGGAATTTGAAGAATATCTAACAAATGTCATCCTTGCTGCGGATCCGCACTCTGCGCGAGCCAGGGTGACCGGGTGACATAACATATGGGAAAATAAGTTCTGCCGCTTTCCAGCTAGGTATAGACGGCAAAAAACACGAACGGTCTTTGCGAGGACCATGTACGGTGCAAGCATGTATCGATCATCACAAGTGGGCCTATGCATAAAAATTGCGTGATATTGAGATCAATATATTGGCGTTTACATTTATTAACACTCTGCTGATAGAAAACATTCTATACCAACTGCTGGGTGGATTTGCAAATTTACGTCCGCAACCTATAGCCTACCCATTTTACAGGATCTACAAATATTTCGTTTTTTAAAAATGAAGGCGATGTCTGCACTGGTGAAATGAATCTTGTAATCCCTTTGACGTTACATTCTCATTGCTCTTGAAGAAATCACGATAACCTCGTCACACGTCGCCCTAGTTTGACGCATCATTGTAACAAAAGAGAAGAATTTGCGAAAGCGCTCGAATTTGCAACAGTTTGTGTTCCTAGATCCTAAATACCAAATTTTGTGATGCGCTTCGTTTACATCACATTTATTTAAAAAAATATGGCATACCTATAATCCTTTTCCAATGTCTAGTAGTACAATGCTTAAACCAATACCGTTATCAGCAGTTACATTTCGCGCGATGTCTAGCTCAGTTGTTGATAATTGTTTAGAGATGGTGCTTTGCGATGCATTCATGTAACGCTATACGATCCGAAATCATTTTGTTATCTTGGAATTTGACACGGCGTTTCGTCAACACAAACCACTTTTACGATAATATAATCCATTCGCGTTGGTGAGATATAGTATAGTTCTAGGTATATATATGGTCTTTGTAACCCTCCATCATGAACGCTGTCGGATCGGTATTTGTAAATTGACGGCGTGATTTACGGACGTGTGCTGTGCTGTGCTACGTTGATTAGAAGAAGGATACCGATACAACGTTAATGACTGCGTCACACAAACGTGTTCAGGGAAGGATGGCTCGTAATTCACGCGCCGTAAGCAATGCAATTTCTGCATGGTAACTACGGATGGGCAAATCGAGTACACGTGTGATTCGATTAAGAATTAAATCTTATTATTCGAGTTCAGTGGAGTATATTCGAGCATCACTAACTATGCCGGCATATGAGTATTGATGATATGAAAATTTCAAGTACAGTTGACTCAGTTTAATTGGGACACTTCCGTTCCGCTTACTTTTGGCGAATTAAGGGGGGAAACGGCTCTGTTCGAGTTTAGCGGAAAATAAATTGTTCGTTACATGGTCATGAGTAAAGTCAGACAGCGCATTGAAAATACTTTTATGCTGCGTATTTAATGAATTGCAGCTGCGCTGTACTGCAGTAATCGGCACTGATCGCATACGCACAAGGGTTGTATATCTTGGGGCAGTGCTTCCCAACGTATTTCAGTTCGCGATCCATTTTTCATCCAAATTTCATTGCGCGACCCACCAGACGCCTTTTCGCGACTAACGTTTAAACCACTGCTCGTGGGCACCAGTTTTTATGTAGTCAGCGCGTTACAGTTATCTAGTTGAGCCTAGCGTGAATATTTTCCCGAATTCATGATGACCTTCGGTCAATCCTATTGGCAATTGCATATACTACTATGAATTTTTTGCGACAGCAATATTTGGAGACAGCCATTTAGACGCCTATAGTCAATTGACAATTCGACATATACATACCGAAGATATCGAGGTTGTACCGAGGTCGATCTTTTTGGAAGCAAATTTCGCGGAGTCGCATGTTGGCCGAAACTTCATATGTCTTGGTATGTCGTGGTGCGGTAATGGCCGACACCGAAAAGCCTATTTCGATAAATTATGCGTATTATTTATTAGGGAGATGGGTACCCCTATTTAAACCAAGACATTTAACGATGTCAAATTGCACGCGGTGTCTGAAAATTTGATAGAAGTTTAATAATTCTCCAAACAAATAGTGTCGCGACCCACTAGCTGGGAAGCACTGTTTTAGGGTATGTCCTCTTTTAAGGGGATTCGTCCTCTTTTTTCAAGAAATCGAAAATGTCCCCGAGGACGCCCAAATGTCCGCCTTTATCGGAATTTGTCCTCTTTTTCTTGAAAAAGTGTTAAAATACTTGCGAAAGTTGGATTCCGACGTACTGAACGCCAGAGTTGACTAAAAAAGAAACGAAAAATACGGCCCGACGGATATATCGGGGCGAGATCGCAAGAGTGACCTTTTTAGTCAACCCAATACTGTGACTCGAAAAAATGTTCAAATCACCCGTTTTCTCCTCCGGTATTATAGCTTTTAAAATTTTCGAAAAGTGTCTTCTATTTCGGGTCTCAAAATATGGTATCTTTCGGTTAGTTGCATTGTACAGTACAGTATTTCGATACCGAACCATTGAGGAATTACTGTATACTTTTTGATATACTACTATACAAAACACACATAGGGTTATTAAAATAGAATAGTAATTTTTTTCACCTGATAAAAGTACCCAACAAAACAGTAGGGAATTAAAAGCAAAGAGTTTTTACCTAGGCAGAAAACTTTTCAGGACTACAAGACAGACGCAATTGTACCGAAGTAAGAGCGACTATATAAGGCAGGCACGGCTTTATATGAGTTCATTGTCGATTGTTAATGGATGGATCGACTTCGTTTAACCATAATCAGTTAATCACTCATCTTGTGTTAAACCAGTGGTTCTCAACCGAAGGAAGCGAAGCAGAAAATAAACTGCCTATTTTAAGGCGTAGTATATGATTTCTGTAGTGGATCCATTTGGAATCCTTAAAACGGAATTTCGTAAGGTAAGAATCCCAATGCCTTACGACTAGATCCATTTCTCGTAGGTCGTCATAGGTGGGATCGCCCCTCCCCGCGACGACGACCTTACCACGACGACGACGGCTTCGAAAAACTCAAAATCAACCCCACCTGAACTAATACCACCCTTCGGTCGACAAAAAACAAAAACAAAAGCAGAATCTACTCGCGTATCACCTGGAAGACCTTCGCGTACCGCAGGTTGGGAACCACTGTGTATAACGAAAAAAGTACTGTTTATTGTATCATAATCTAACGATAAGAATTGCGATCATGTGTCCGAATTAAGCCCAGAATTGTGCGGACTAACCGAAGTGGTTTAGGTGCAATTTTTAGTTTTGTTCCGCAAGTGGTTGTCCGGATTATACAATGTCCGAATGAAGCGGAGTCGACATTGCAAGTATCTTCTTTCAATCATGTATTAATAATACACGAGCAAATTGCAGGTACAATTAAGAAAATAAATCATTCTTCGCCGAGATGAACTGTGACTTTGGCAATACCATGTCCCGCGACAAGGGAACACACGAGTATCGTGAGCTGCGTTACACGAAGGCAAGGTCTTATATCGGAAAGGTTCAGGTGACAAGTCGCCGACGGTTCCACTGGCAATATCCCCTCATATACGACTTTGAACGGATATTATACGCTTTTTTCATTCAACTGAAACGGCTCGACGAACATGGCGTTGGAAGTACATCAAGATGTTCGATACCTAAGCGTTACCAGCGAACTGAATGCCATTCGCTTACAAGACTTTTTATCGGAATATTAGTCATGGGATCATTGCCTGGGGTAAGTTATGGTTTACATATGCCAAATACGACCTTTTCTCCACTACTGGTCATATAGTTGTGGGTCGCATATACAATGCAGAAACTGTAGGCCTACGTATACGATCACAAAATTTGTATATTTGATAATGAGACCTCGTGTTCCATCGTATGCCGTTAAATGCAAATCTGCATGGGGATCGGCTAGAGCGCGCCCGATCCCTTGTACTATTAGAAATGTGGTTTTGTAGAGTAGGAAATCCCTCATATATCCGATCGCTCATCGTAAATGAAGTATAACAGGAGTGTCTATCATTGTGAATATTATCATTTGTAGCGCATGGGCTTATTTACCAATCAACGATATGTTGACTATGAGACTCATTTCTTATCTATCGCTTCTCGTCAATTAATTTGTTTGAGCTACAAATTCATCTCAAATATGGGACTGAGACTCGGATCAAAGAAACAATCGTGACAGTATAGCTCTAGCATAGTTGTACATGTAGGCCTACATGTACATATACAGACATAAGGTTTCCGGAAATCCCAATTACCATTCTTTATGATACACTTGGCTTGTCATGTATTGCACATCCAGTCGACCAATTGCCAGTTTACGACCTTTCTGACTGCTGGCACCTGGCACACCCAGTACCTACACCAAACAGGCTAAACTGTGATCCCAACCCCATATCTTGAAATTAATAATTACGTAGATATGCAGAGCATTACGATAAAATAATAAATATTGACATTTGTCAATAATGGCGATGTAGTAACAATGTTCCCTAATTCGAATTTGGGACAGGAATACCGTTGTCAGCACCAAAAATAGTCGTCGCAACTGTGCATCGAAAAAAGCCCGCAGGCGGCGATTACATAGGCTGCATTATTATAGTTGGAGAGTGTTTCACACATTCCATAATTTTATTTTTGTTTTTCTTTACAGATTCACTCGTCTGAATTGTCAAATACAATTTGCAAGTACTTTCACTACAAAGACCGTTGTGAAAATGATTTGGAGCAGTCCCTCAAGAAAATAAACATAACTGAAGGTATAGGGCGTGCGATACAATTCATGCAGTTCATAGCCTATGGGTTTTATTTCCTGAGCATAGCAATAATCATATAAATATATAATCTAATTGTGAGACACATAATACGCAGGGTGTGGGCATGACTCGGGGTTGCATCCATTTGTCATAGTGTGTATACTGTATGTATAGTGTATACTACTAAATTTAAACTATAGGGAATGATTATCAAAACAGAAAATCCGCTCGATTACGTATGCAACAACACATTTATTGGCAACTTTGCCTCATAACGGCTAAAACCATTTTTCCGTTTTTCTGTGCGACATTAAAAATGCCACAAGACGCATTCGTGTATTCGTGCGCTCGTCGTTCTCGTTTAAGTAATTCCGACATAATCTGGACAGGTAATGAAACGAGATTGCCAAATACCACCTGTAATATGACTTTGGATATTTAGGGCCGTATGCACCAACATGTTTTGAACCCAAACTGCAGCTCAAACAGAGGTTCAGGAGATATTTCCAAAGCACCAACACCGAAACGTCAATGATCTAGCGTTCACTCGCGCCGAATTTGATCGAAAAGTAAACAACCGCGGGCCGCATTTCATGTGTTTGGCTATCATGATAATTTATTGTGTGATGATGAAGACCAGACCATGGAGATTCCTATTTACTTGACAAAAATGCAAATTGAAGGATTTCATTTCTTTTCACAAACTGTTCAAGTATACAACATGATCATGAACAATGAAATAAGTCTGTCGATTTGTGTTACTTTATCAGTTGAGAATGTTGAATATATGCTGTGCAGATATGGTAGTTGGATGGGATTGTCGGGCTATTGAGAGAACACAGTAATGGTGGAATCTCGGCAAGTTTTGCGCAATTGATTAGGGAAGCGCTGATGATTCTCAAGGTGACAGTAAGGTACTCCCAAGGAATTAAGGAAGCACAGGACACTCATTCCGTTCGGGTTAGATTCGAATGTGGGTAAAACAATGAAGGTGATATTTCACACTGTGAACACACAGAACAAGTTGTGTGGGGTGAGGACAGTGGGTGAAAAGCGCCATTGGCCCTCGATTTGTACAGACAGTGTGGTGTCAAATATATATTCATAAGCCAGGATATTGTAAATTTTCGCCCTGTCCTTCAATTTACCTCCTGGCAGGGCATCGCCAGTAAAGTCATGACTAAATTTTGGAACTTCAAAAGCATGATAGCAAAGCTAGAGAGAGAGAGACAGTTTTTATTGAGCAAAAAATTACATTCAAAAACAAAATACATGTTGCAGCGATACGGTTCCTTAGGGATAGCAATGGTATTTCATTCGAAAATGGTTACAGAAATATAGCCGTAGTTTTGTGAATGTGCTCAGCTGCTCATCATTGAAATGGACATCGCGCTAGCGACCGCTGGGTTCCACAAAAACTATAGATTACTAACCTAGGTTAGTAATCTATACAAAAACCTTGTTTTGTTTACAATTCGGTCGGCCTTGAGTAGCTTTTCAGGGTGCAAATTGAGCATCTGTTTACTGAACGCTAGCTCGTCTCAATGATCATCAGTTCGTCTGAACGGCGTTTAAATATTGATGGTGCATCGCGAGAAATTTTGAACTGATGTTTCGTTTGAGTTATGTTCGAGCGAACAGACGATCAGACTTGAACGTGTTCAATGTTGGTGCATACGGCCCTTAGTAACTTAAATTTACTGAACAGATGATCACAATCGATGAGGATAGAATTACGGCACAATCCGATGCATTTGTAATCGGAATAGTTATGCCATCACCGCGATCGAATTAAATACTGTTTTGACTTCCGTTTGCAACGTTTGGATTGAAGTCCCTTTGCTATTTCCTTATATAATTTATTGACTTTCATCGATGTTTCAATTAGAATAAATTGACATGATTATGATCGGTATTGATAATCTCAATCGGTGTCTGCAATCGTATCAGTGATCGAACGCATGCTTTGGAATGATATCATAATCCGTCCAATATCATCGTAATATGCAAGGGACTATATTAACTAACCGGACTATATATAAACTATCTATTGTATGAAATGCGATATTGCTGAGGCGGATTCGTAGTCAGCTGAGTTTCGCTCTCTTCAGGATCATATTGCCTCGGATCGTTCACGCATAATATATGTTGGCCTCATACTCCAGCAGGAAGACCGGTTGAAGTACCATGCCCTGACTTTTTCGGAGGGACGAACGGTGAGTGAAACAGCGCACCATAAGCATGGAGCTTGCCAATTGCGACGATACGCCTGCTGTGTTTATATATTTTCGAGTGTCTTAGCGAATGAAAAGAACAGAAACTGTAAAATGCGTTGGATATGTCTGTCTTATAGAAATAACGTCAATGTGAGGTGTTTTATGGCAATAAGCATGCATGCTATACTGGGGCCGAGCGCTGGACGTCTTGCTGTGAAATATATACAGGATTCTACGAGGCAGCTTGTAAGAACATTATTCTTCATTAGCTGCAAGGGCGCGGATAAATCATTCTTTCAAGCATCATGTATGGCGGCACCGCTGTTAGCTATAAGACACATTCTTATCGAACCTTGTGTACCAGCGTTGCGTGGAATTTTTGCCTCGTAACAGCACCTTTCACCATATACCATTTGGAAACCCTTATTATCCGCCGGTTATTAAAAACTAATCAATAAAATCACACACGAACGGCAAGAGTTAAATGAGTGGGATACCAAACCAACGCGCTAGAATACGGGACCGTAATTCAGTCATGTAAGGTTAGAAAAGATGATGAAGGAACAGAACATATACTTTCAGAGGTGGTCATTGGTCAAAATACTTATTGAGCCCACTGAAATAGAGGTTGGGTGGAAGCCTTGTTCTACTCTATTACAAGCGGAAGTCGTGATTTTCCAGCCAAGCCAAATGAAGTCTGAAACACATATAATATGATAAATAGTTAGGCCTACTACAAGCTCACCTATTTAAATTGGGACTAACAGGTTCACCAAATTGATCAACATGTCTGCAAGAAGAGAGCTTCAGTCATTGTTTATTGACCTGCTACAATTACAAACGCAAGAAAGGAGTCCTCATGAACTGAACACCTGAACTGAACTGAGCATCCACTCTAATGAACTTGATGGCTGAAGCGCAGATGTTTCCAGAAATAGTTGTATTCGTCCTCGCTACGAAACCACACGTTTGTAATGTTGCCCCACACCCATACAATTATACGCATGTCTCGGATGTACAGGAATATCTGGATATCGCTAACAAAACCAGATACGCTGTAAAGTAATCGCCCTACATAATCAACAACAACGACATAAATAGTGAAAGTTGAAGATGGCTTTCGTTGCTGACCACCACCGCAAACAGAAATCACGAGGTCTCATTAATTACCGCCATGCATGATTAGCAGAAGTTTATTATTATTATTATTTGGAAAGTTGCGCTGATGACCGATTCCGTCTTTTGCACCATGTGCGTGATGTCTATAACAAAGACAGGAGTTCTCAGATCATATGCATGTAAAGAATTAAAGATTTAGATTAATTGCACAATTCACACGGCGGAGTACACACACCTGGGTTGTAATGACTCGACTTGAGTCCGACTCAAGTCACGATTTTTTGGTTACTGGTGACTCAACTTGACTCGAATCATTTTTTCAAATGCGTAAAATGACCCAACTCGACTCGAGTCAATTTTTGTGTTGACTCGACTTGTACTCGAGTCATTGTGCATGACTCGAGACTAGGACAGCCAAGACAGATATTTCGTTTTAACTTCGGAGAATATTTGAAGAGCTTCTTGGAGGTACAGAACTTCAATATACAATTAAATAG
>ATSW01123658.1:0-15913 GCA_000444245.1 Botryllus schlosseri | reverse complement strand
CCGACACCTGACAAAGCGCCACTCATTGATTTTAGTGCCGCGTCGGAACAATTCGCAAGAAGCCCATTAAAGCCGATATCTTCGAGTCGCTCTTCAATTCAGGCGCCGCATGGTATTAGTCTACATTCAAGACTCTGCTGCCCAACGAAGATCGATCGAATCTGCTTGGCACTAAATCTGCTAATATTTATATATTTTCCATACGTTGGAGTGATGTCTCTTGTGAAGTCTCCCACGGATTCCCGCAAGTCTCCAACCCTAGCACCGACTTGGAAGTCATTAGCTAAGATGACGGTCGACGATTTACGATCCAAATTACAAGATCTTGGCGAAACTACAAGTGGGAGCAAGGCGGTATTAACGGAGCGATTAAGGAAAATTCGTGATTTGACCAAGCCTTCACAGAAGACCGAGCAGAAGTCCTCCTCCTCTCCAGCTACTACTGAGAGTCCATCTGAACTGGTTATGCTTTTCCAGATGATGAAGCATCAACAAGAATTGGACCGCATTGCTGCTGACCGCAGGCTGCAGTTGCAACTAGAAGAATTTGAAAGACGATTCAGGCTGCAATTGGAAGAAATTCGTCAGAACTCCGACAACCATTCATCGGCACACAATGCTGAGGTTATTACGAAGAAGTTCAGGCGCATGAATGCTGACGTCTTAGAATCTTTGCAATCTCTGGAACAGAAACATGTACATTCCACTTCCGTCGAAGAAATTAACGTCTTCATACGGTCGGTAGAAATATCAATGACCGATCTCAAGACATTCGTGGATTCAAAAATCGATCAGCTTGACGATGGTGATGTCAAGACCGAAATCATTGATGGCATGAGAAGATCAAAAGAAATTTATTTTGTTCACATTCCTCTTGCCAAATCCAAGTCTTCATCGCTGAAAGCTGCCGAAGAAGCGGAAGAAGCCGCTGGATCCCTCCCGAGTGGAATAGAGCCGCCTACATTCAATGGCGATATTTTGACTTTCCCCGCATTTTGGGAGTCGTTCGAGCCATTGGTTCACAAAAATCCAAAGGTCAGTCGGTTTTACAAAATGTCGTATTTAAAGGCAGCTCTGAAAGGATCGTCATCCGGCCTTCTCAATGGTTTCCCCTCGACGGCAGTGAATTATGAGCCTGCAGTGGAAGCCGTCCTTAAAAGGTACGGAAAGAAGCAAGCGATCGTGAGAAATCACATCAAAGACTTACTGCAAGGTGATAAAGTAGAATTCAAGATCGACAAAGTCAGACAACTTCTCGATGCCGCTACCGCCAAAAAATCTATTTTATCGCAGTATCACGTCTCTTGGGACCAACTCTTTACACAAGTACTAGAGTCCCAGTTGCCGGGTACGTTGCTTGAGCGTTGGATCAGGAAAACTAGTCCCCTGATCGAAGCCGACGAGGTTCCTGATTCCGATCTTCTGTTTGAGTTTTTAAGAACTGAGTTGGCGACGATGGAATCTCTACATAAGTCGCGTGATGGTAGCCGCTATGCTGATACTTGTGATAAGTCGCAGCAGAAAGATGAATGGGTTACTTGTGACACCGAGAAGCGTGACCAATCGTTTTCAGTTCAGTCTCTCGTCATTCAATCTGTTCCATCATCTTGTGCCTACTGCTCCAAACCCCATCCATTGAAAGATTGTTTCAGATTCTTGAAATTGACTTCAGCCCAGCGATTGGCTGACTTAGTTTTTAAGCCTGGGAAAGTGTGTTTTAGATGCTTAGCACCGAAAGGCCACAAAGGCCACCCGAAGCACTTTCATCAATGCAAGGAGCGTTGTACCGTCACTGGCTGTGGGAAACCCCACCACAAATTGCTGCACGTCTCTGTAGAACCATTGTCCTACTCCAAGTGTATGGTTTCGACGGTTGACGCTTCCACCCCTGCATTGCGAGATTCCGATACATACTCATTATTGCCTAATGCGTTGGGACGGATCAACCACAATGGCGAATTCAAACAGACGGAATTTGTCCGATTTCCAATCCAATTACCGAGAGGCCCATTTAGGATTGCTGTAGACCGACAAAACGCTGCGCAGCAAGCCGCAAAAGTAGAAACACGACGCCACGATGATAGGACCGAGCAGCTGCATTCTCTCGAATCTCCATCTACTCGTTCATCGTTGGAATTTGGATGATAGAAGAATATGTTGACCGATCATAGTCGGTCAAGTGGGGGAGTGTTTTGACGAGTCATGTTTTTAGTTGATCAGTTCGTAGGCTATGTTTCAGAGAATCAGTTTAATTCAACTGTCCTTTATTTGCGTTCCGTTATTTTCCTCGACAACTCTTAATTGTTCTGTTTGGTTAATGATTGGTTAATTTAATTGTTGCGCCGTCCGTTCTCGTTTAGCTTTATATTCCTCTGTTGCTGTTATTTCTTGCTCCATTCAACTGTTATCGGACGAGCAAGCAATCTTGCGAATCTTGCCATTTACATGTCTTATTCTGAACAAGCTGTTCCGTATTATTCGTTTGGACTGCTTGAATTTGTGATCAGAAGAGGATTGATGCGCAACGGTTTGACTAGTCCGAGCCAGATTTAGTGTACAGCAGACAGGATCCGACACCTGACAAAGCGCCACTCATTGATTTTAGTGCCGCGTCGGAACAGGAATATTTTGACCTTTAAAAACGTAATTTCGACAAAATTATGACCTAACATATGTAAATATGGTGTTTTTGCATGTAATGTTAGCACTGTAATGCAATTCTTGATTTCTAGTTATAGCTGCCTGTCTTTACGACGTAGTTTGGCCTGAAAAAACTTTTTTGACTTGAAAACTGACAAATGTTTACGTTACAAGATCTTTATTTTAACGAAATCTGGACCTATGAAGGAGTCCAGAAGTTACACCACGCATTATGACAGAAATAGTTAAAATTTGTTGTAGTACAACGATAGATACTTTCCCACATTCTCGGGTAGAAAGCGTCTGTCGTTACTAAGTAGCTTGCCACGAATGGAGAAAGAACAGCAGCAATGGTTGGCTGACAACACTGAAGTTGTGCGTACACTGCTGGTGACTAGGGTTGGGCACAATGATTCGAGTACTCGAATCTGAATCGAGCATTAAATTTCATGTTTCGGGTCAAGAAGTAAAAGACGATTGTTTCGAGTACTGAAATTATACTCTCCTCGCAACTGAAAGTTGATATACTAACGTGAATGATAGTTTTGATACTATTTTCCACTGAGGAAGCCTTGAAACCTTGACTGGCCGTGTCGCAGCATACGAGACATAGTACCAAGCTACGAACGTTACCGGAAATAACACATTTCCGATGTCATGATCATCCCACAACATTGTCAAGAAGTACAATGAAATTACTATGATCGACGAAATAGCAAAGTATCTTTAATGTGACGGATAACAGGCATTATATTCATTGTTGTGGCATATAAGGTACATATTGGAACAGGGGTCGCCAACTCAAAATAGGTCGCGGGCCACTTTTCCAAATTCCTGGAGGCCGCGGGCCGCATGACATCAATATCGATATAAAAGTAGGCAACGCAGTTCAACAACCACGTCTGATAACTCTACGTTATTACAACGCTGTGCTTTCTAACATAGGCGACGGTTATAGTCACCACAAAAGAACTAATATTTTATTGAACAAACACAAATACAACAAAAAGTATCATGATAATCAATGTCATTATATTTTGGACTATGAGCTGTACACGATACCTGACAATGACAACACTCTTTAGCCGCTAAAACAGGGGTGGCCAACATTTTTGTAATTCACGGCCGCATTTCGNGCTACTCATGTAGCCTGCGGCCGCATACCGGTGGTTAGTCGTGATAAACTAGCTGGGGCCAAATACCCACGTTATCATGTCCATGTCCATTGCCGNTACACTCCGAACTAATCTATATNCACATATCGGCTTACTATGCGCACCNAATCGTTAGTAGTTATGTTGTAAAGAGCCACAGAGAACCAATCTGTAGTCGCGCGAAGCGCGAAAAATTTTTCATGTTCATGAGTGAATTTCGTCAATAAATATTAGTATAGTTTCACATATTACTATAAAATATTTATCCTTTCTCGGCCAATGTGATCAGATTCCCAGATACAGCTGATGCAGGGGGTATCTGNGAAAACTTAGGGTTGTTATTACAAGTGTCGACAGCCGCATAATTTTCCTTCTACTGCTGNAGATTGGCCACCCATGGATTGAAGAATCAATATTGGGGTTAGCTATACACGGTAGGCCTACTTGCTAGACAACTATCTCCTCGTAAAGCATGGTCTTTTGGAGCGCCCGAAGTCGTTTTGCAGGCGTCTCGGTCTTGGCAGTGGTGGGCCATTGCACGTCAAGGCAATATGCCCATTCGTACCAGCAAATTCTTCATCCATGGAATGATATTACCATGCCGAAGCCGTATCAACTAGTGAGTAATAGTGATAGTGGGNACATAGAATGGCTCACTTTGAAAAACAACAACATTATGTTTCAACTGAAATCAATTTTAGCGTTTCAACNTGATTTACTAAGCGTTTTTCTGAATTTTTTTCAAATCAGGTCGCGGGCCGCAAAATAGGACCTCGCGGGCCGCNTGNTGGNNNAGACNGGCCGCGTGTTGGAGACCCCTGTATTGGAACTTTGACGTAGTACATTCTTACGTGACGTCATAATGAGTGATAATCGAATACTTGACTCGACTCGAAGCGTAATACGTGATTCAGAATCGAATCACTCAGGTACTCGATTTTGCCCAGCCTTACTGGTGACTCACCATGTGCTTCATTCTGACAATGTTTTCTTCAGTTAGCTAGACTACCAAATCACTGAAGCATAGAAGCACGAGAGACAACCTGAGTAGGCCTAAGAGTTTGCTCTCTTATGAAAATACTTATCCAACTATCGTTAAAGGGAAGGTGTGGCATCATTATTACAATCCTAAATTGACTGACCCTAATTACTACAGTTTGTTGCTATGTCGACAAAATTGCGTAGTGTTGTGTTGTCATTCGGCTATTTTACAGACGAATTTGTGTCTGTTATACCGTAACTGCGCGTTCTTACCTGCCGTTCGCCACTCTGTGCAATTGTCATTGTTACGTCAGAACGATAAAACTATTTTCATTTCAAATTTGGTGTACGTCATTTACTAACGATCGCTCCTTATGAAAGTCAGTTGAAAAGCTTTGAGTGGAATAAATTTGGCAATATGAACGTGAACGTATTATTTGCTGCGTTATTGTCGACAAAACGCGAATGCCAAGGTCCCCGCTAATTACCATGTTACGGTGTTCCGTTTTCGCCGCCATTCAAATTTGAATCAGCGCTTATCTAGTCGCGATATGATTAGTTCATATTTGAATAACAGACGACAGTTATGCTACGGTGTTCTGCGAAATTCGAGTATTATTGATTCATATAACTTTTATTTGTTTTCGTGTTTGATAAACCCCCTTTTTAGCTCTGTTCAAACAATCGTGCACTGTTAGGGGTAATCACACAATATATACTTTCTGGATACCGACAATACTACGATCTGTCAGCAATTCTGCGCTATATGTGCAGATCTGAGAGTTGTTTTACCGTTGTGAGCCTGATAGCTAAAAAGTTTAACACTTTTCCAGTCATCTTTGATTCGTTGCTCTCAAATTGAAGTCTTTTTCGCACCGAACACAATAAGGGGATTTTTTGGTATTGACCATATTACCTTTTCGTAAATCCGCATGTAGTTGAATTTGTTTTATCGTGTAACCCAGACCAGGGCAAGTGCGACCTGCGGGCCAAATGCGGCCCGCGAAGCTATTGTGAGCGGCCCGCGAAACGTTGCTTGGAATTCAAAACATAAAACTTGCTTTTTGAATAACTAAAACAATAGGCTGTTTCAACTCAACTGGAAATTCGTTTACTTTGAAGCCTGTTCATTAATATGCCATGATTATGCTGCCTATACGTACCTCGCATGCGTAATCCAGATTCAAAATAAAGGCAATGTGGCAAAGTATGAGTAGCAATTTAAGTCACAAGAAATCACTTTTTCCGTATATAGTTTAGTTCAAAACTTCGTTGTTGTCATTGTCAATTACTCATTATACAGTATGTGTTTGAAATTGTTACGTGATACGTTTTCAAATCCCTAATTTGTAACTCAAGTCGATCAATGCTCGCGATTACTATATGACTCATCATATCTGTCACCCATAAAGGATTAACGGGCATGCCAATAAGAAAGCCGAAACTGAAATTCTCAAAGGTTTAGACTTTAGACTTTTCAGCAATAAATATTTGTATTGGACTCAGGAGTAAACCAGTCCTTTTAGTTTTAGCCGAACATGTCGCCGAGATTATTGATTTTGATTAATGTCTGTCTTATGACAAAAAATACGAAACACTCAGTCAAGGTAGGGCGCAGTTCAGAAAAATGCAAGCTTCGCCCAACATCAAGACTAATAAAGCTGCGCACTGCGCGGAAGGCAGTGATCTAGAAAATAAGCTCTGTACTATTGCATATACATTTCAGTGCAGTGGCTCTCGAACTGGTGGGCGAAAACGCATCAAAAAAGGGGCGCGAAGCTGAAGTTTATTGAATTTTTTTAGCGCTTCGCGCGATTTGCCCGCCACTTACAGTTATCGCTCTCTTAATTGTCCGATTGCGATATTTCAGAATTCACTCATCAACAGCCATAACCATCCATGCCATCAAACTATCCGTTGGGATTGCTAGCATTTTGGTTGCTCTTTTCAATATTTTGCGATATCATGAAAAGGAGGCGCGAAATTATTCAACATCACAAAGGGAGGTGTGCCTAAAAAAGTTTGAGACCCACAGTTTTAGAGTATTAATAGAAGAATTGGGATAGGGGTTTAAAGAGAGTTAAAATGTATCATGTTTAGCATTTTTTCGAATCATGACGGCAAATGATATTTTTTCAATTAACCGTTAATTTCTCATTACTTGACAAGAACAGTGAACACATTTACTGGGCACCATGTATTAACAATGTAATTTTAGAAATAAAATTAAAATAACTTGAAGAATATAACTGAAATGTTTCACTCGGCCCGCCAACGTATTTTCGACTTCTCATTTGACCCGTTGAGGAAAACAATTGCCCACGCCTGGACTGTAACCGCTATTTGTTTTAGGCTTGTGATGAACAAGACCAATGAACGTATGGTAGGCTTTTATTAACAATATCCCGACTAGCGCCGACACCATTAACTAGCGATCCTCACCAGGTAAAGTCAGATGCAGAAATTAATGATTACTGCGCTGGCAGCACCATGATCGCTCATGGGGAATGACAGCGCTTACGTGATACGCTATAGCGAATCCGGCCAAACACGTCAATATCCCCCTCTGAAAGTTAGGTGGCATATCACAATGAAATGCAACGTGAAATACTAAATTTAGCACTACAAAATTGTTCAACTCAGTAATGAAATCTGTCCGGCGCCTTCCTGATACGAGTTAAGCGTCTCAACGGCACCTCAGGGGGTTCAGATGCCGGCAGTTTTTCAGCAGTTTCGACGTTCGTCCCGCTGCTCGTCTCCATCTCGGGAGTCGACTCCTCGACGTTGATGTCATCAGTAGCGTCATCATCAGCGCCATCACTCGTGGTTTCAATAGGAGTTGTATCGACGGTCTCCGAATCTGACGGGTATCGAGCCAAATCTTTATTTGATACGGTTGTTTGTCGCCCATCTGGATATTGGATCAACGAGTATTGAGGGTTGGCTTCGAGGAGTTCAACCGGCTCGCAGATAGGTTCATCTTTTCGTCGGACATGTCGTCGCAATAGCACAGTTCCACCGTCCAAGAGCCAATCAGGCATTGACGTGCCCATGCTTGATTTACGAGGAAACTTGAATAACCTGGAATGCGGAGTTTCGTTAGTAGCGGTACATAACAACGAACGAATTGAGTGTAATGCATCGGGAAGTACTTTCTCCCAACTACTTTCGGGCAGCCCGCGAGAAGCAAGCATGAGCTTGATTGTACGCCAGGTTGTCTGGTTTACGCGCTCGCATTGGGAGTTACCAGTCGGATGGTATGGCGTGGTTCGACTCGTCGCGATTCCTTTCTCCTTCAGAAACTGTGACACTGCGTTTCCAATGAAAGACTGAGATCGGTCACTGTGGACGTAGTCGGGAAGTCCCATTATGCTGAGCAGCGACACAAATTGTGAAATCACGGTTGACGCTCGCATATCAAAACAAGGAAATACAAAAGGAAAACGACTATACTCATCAATCATGGTGAGAAGGTACATCCTTTCCCCGTCCACAGGTCCCTTGAAATCCACGCTCAATCTTTCCCAAGGTCTGGTCGCTTTGATCAACGGCGTGACCGGAGGTTAATAGAATTTCGGCTTTATATGAGCGCACTCTTTACAGCGGTTGCATTGTCTCTTCACTTCTTCGACTGAAAAAGGAAGATTTTCGAACGTACAAAATGCATTAGTCTGCGAATCCCAGGGTGACCCAAAGAGACATGAAGTTCTTCCAAACTCAGGCCATAATCACTAGTGGCCAAACATAGTCTGGTGAAGGCATCGGCTGCTGCATTTTCCAAACCTGGTCAATGTTCGATATCGTGGGTATATTCACTCAACTCCAATCGACACAGAGCCAACTTGGTGTTTTTGATCTTACTTTTGTGCTGCTTGTCAAATATAAATGAAAGAGCTTGTTGGTCGGTTATTATTTTGAATTGTCTACCGTGTAGTAAATAACCCCATTTTCTCACCGCCCCGATAATAGCACACGCTTCTTTTTCCACGGCCGGATACTTCGCCTCGGACTTGGTGAGAGTTCGTGAAAGGAAGGCTACCGGTCTTCCACGCTGGCTCAGGATAGCAGCTATGGTGGTATCAGAAGCATCGGTCTCGACTGAGAATGGTTCCTCTTCCAAAATGCAACCTAAACAAGCGCGATGGAGACAGCTCTTCAACTTATCGAAGGCTTCGACAGCCAATCCTTCAAGAGGAAAATTTTCGTTATGGAACAAAGGTTTCGCAAGCTCGGAAAATCTCGGAATCCATTTAGAATAGTAAGCAAAGAGACCTAGGCAGCTCTTTAAAGCTTTGGCACTCTTCGGAGGAGACAGTTCCATTAGCGGCTTCAAACGCTCAGGGTCAGGCATGATCTCACCTCTTCTTATTCGATGTCCAAAGAGCTTTAACTCTTCTACAGATAATGTCGATTTCTCGGAGTTGATCGTCAGATTGGCGGACTTAGCTGCTGACATGAAGGACTGCAAACGTTCGTCGTGTTCCTTCTGATCCTTGCCGTAGATAGTAATGTCGTCCAAATATGCGACTGCTCCTTCAAGCGCATTCATTTCGATGAACGAATCGATAAATCTCTGAAAAGCACTAACCCCATTAGTGACGCCAAACGGCAACCTACGAAACTGATAAAGTGACCCGCATGCCTCGAATGCAGTGAATGGCCTGTCAGCTCGTTCCAACGGAACCTGATCGTACGCCGACTTCAAGTCGATAGAGCTGAACACTTTCCCTTTAGCGACCTCGTTTACGACATCTGCAATCTTCGGCAATGGGTACGCATCTAGAAAGGTGAATAGATTAATCGTTTGAGAATAATCAATGACAAGGCGTTGCTTTTGACGTCGTCCACCAGCGACTAGCACCTGTGCTCTCCACGGGGAGTTCGAATCCTCGATTATCCTTTCATTTTTCAATCGAGATATCTCCTCCTTGATGAACTCCCGATCCGAAGCACTACGATCTAAATGGAGTTGCGATAGGTTTACACGACCAATCGAGAAATTGAAATATTCTAGGCGGGGTGACCACTTTTGCTGCAGTCAAGTTGCAAGTGTGTTCCTCGTCTCGTCCAGGAATAACAAGGGGATTCAAGGGCCCCCTCAATTCAAATGTAACCTTACGGTGCTTTTTCATAAATGATTGGCCCAAGACCACATCAGCGCATAAGGACTCGATAACACCGAACACCACATCGGAATACTTCCGCCCGTTCAGCTCAAACGACAGATATAGCATTCCGTGAACAGTTGATCGCTTTCCTTTATCTGCTAACTTGATGCTCTTCTTTTTACCAAACCATTCGAGTTTCAGCTCCCGCGCTATCTCAAAACTCAAATAATTGTCTGATGATCCGCTATCCAACAATCCATCAAACTTCTTTCGCTTAATAGCAATGATCACAGCCGCTTTCGAAAGCAAGACAGGAATTGAAGCAATCATGGCTGCTAACTCATCGGACTTTCGTCGGATTGAACAGAACTCAAGCACGTCTTGTCAAAGTGCCCCTTTACGCCACAGTTGAAACAGACAGCATTCCTTGCTTGACATTTCCAGACCCGCCCGTGTCGGTTTCCACAACTAGAACATTTCTTTGCCTTCGACACGGGGATGCGGTTCCCACTTCTCCGCGAGACGGCTAAAGAATGTCCATCAGAGTCCTCTTCGTATCGTGACTGCGACTTGGAGGGTGTGGCCTGACTAACCTTCTGGCCTTCATCGGCTTCGATGGAAGCTGCCGCTTGAGGATTCATGTATATCGCCGAACACTTCTGCACTCTCTCCAGTGAATCTGCAACCTGAACAGCTTTATCAAGAGCCAGCTGATCAAATTCCAGCAAACGCAATCGTATCGCATTGGACGACAAGCCAGCAATTAAGGCATCTCTGATAGATTGCTTACGGTGATCCTCAGCTGACACGGCCTCGAACCTGCAATTCTTCGCAAGTGACAACAGTCTTTGTGAAAACTCCTTGACGTTTTCTCCTGGCTGCTGAGTGCTCGTGGAGAGCGTATGTCGAGCATATATGATATTTCTCTTCACCAAATACAGTCCCTCTAGGACTTCGATCGCTTTTTCAAAATTTTCGGAGTCGCACACATACGAGTAAACTTCGGGAGATAGGTAACCATTCAATATTTCTCGCTTGTCCAACTGTGGTGGCGGACCTTGCTCAGAGTCGGGCGTAGACGAGGTTGACGCAGAAGACTGACGGCGGCGATCGTCCGCGGCTTTGATAAAACTAGCAAGCATATCTTTCCAATGCTTGAACACCAGCTCAGCTCCCGGAGCACTCGGCAAAACTTTGAGAGTAGGAACATGATACAATCTCTCTTCTGCAGACGCCATCCGTTTCTTACGTCTATACGCTCAGTCGCGACTTGTTAATAAAATTGTGATGAACCAGACCAATGAACGTATGATAGGCTTTTATTAACAATATCCCGACTAGCGCCGACACCATAAACTAGCAATCCTCACCAGGTAAAGTCAGATGCAGAAATTAATGATTACTGCGCTGGCAGCACCATGATCGCTCATAGCCATAGGGAATGACAGCGCTCACGTGATACGCTATAACGAATCTGGCAAAGCACGTCAAGGCTCTCCTGTCATTTGATAGTTTCACTCCATTTAGATATCCGTCATTATTTGATACGGCCTCCTCGTTTCGTTAACAATGTCTTTGACCGTGGTGCAAAATGCCCTCAGGCGATAACAACAACAACCCATTCGTATTTTAACAACGGTACCTGCATTCACTCTGCTCCCTGCATTTACTCTCAGCAATATGCTGGGATGGATCACCACTGATTATGACCATTATCAACCTCACTCCTACGAGATATAAATATTTACAGGGGAGAATGAATACATACCAATTGCTGCTCTCATTTGCTATATTCACTCGATGCTATGACTAAATGTAGGCGTCATTCGGAATCACATACTAATTGAAGGCATCGATTTTTTTTCAGCAAAATGCCTGAGATACGATGGAATGTATGCGGACGATCGATGCTACAAATTTTACTTAGGAAATATGAATTTTACGCAAGCAGAGGCAGAATGCCAAAAACATGGAAAGACACTTGCCCAATTTTATACCCGGCAACAGCAAATTGCGTTGCAGGATTGGATTCGGCAATTACTGACGTCTGGTAATCCTGAATTATGGATCGGAATGATTCACCATCCTACGGTTAGTACCACAGAGACACATAGCGGATGTATTTAGTAAGCATGGTGCGAATACCTGGAAGGTTCTGGTTTGTGTCAACTGTGAACGCAAACCTTTTTTCAAATTTTCTGTGTCAGTGGCTCGTAACGCTGTCGCCAGGGATACCCTGGGAGCGATTTGGTGTCCAAGGAAGCGAAAACATTTAGGGGCGATATGGGGGCGCTGGGATGAGTATTGGCAAGGGAATACAAGCTGACGCCCCAACGGTCTATAGCAGTGCAGTGGTTCCCAAAGGTTTTTGGCTTGCGGCTCACTTAAAAAAATTTAAAATATTCCCAAAACACTATCAGAAAGTGTGCTTTTTGAAAATACTTTACATTGTAATGCGATTACTATGCTTATTTCCACGAACATATATAGCTTACGATTGAATGGATGGTTGACAGACATACCCGCATTTCGTCATCAATTCGAAGCACTCTCTTTGTTTACTTTTTTTAAATTTCAATCAGAGCAAAGATTCCGTTTACACAGTCATGAAGATGCACAATGTAAATTGCATTGTACATGGAAATAAAATTATGATTGCTTTTACACCAATAGCATATTATAGGATTTGACAGAAGATCGCCATAACTCATCCGTTGTCATGGAAACAGCGTTCCAAAAAACGGGGTGCTTCGTAAATCGATGAGCTAGTCTTCTGCAACTTTCTTCGACACATAGTAGTCCAATTGTCCATTGTACTGTTCCCGTATGCTTATTTATCAGCTATGAATAATTTTGACAGTTTGCAAGTCACATATGCTTGCCTGCATTCCTCATTTGAAAATATTACAATTTTTTTTTTCCAAAATTACAAGATTCGCGGCACATCTGAGTGTGGTGGCGCACACTTTGGGAATCACTGGTCTATAGGCTAGACCGGACAATGTAATCGGCGTCTGACTATTGCTACATTGATATTGATCAGAGTGTAAAGCAGGTTTCCATACTTGCTACAAACAAGTTATACGAATCTGTGTTTTTTATGATCAAATAAACATATCACATCAAGATGGATCCCGCAAGCAAGCTAGTTTTTTTTTTTATTAGACAACGATGTATTCCATATATCAATTTCATTAATTAGTTGAATAAGCAAAATTCGCGGACTGCCTACATCTATGTACTCTAATTCGTCTCGATGTAGTGTGCTTACGGGTCAAGCTCGCTCCAGAGAGTCACTAAATATCCATAAATGGAAAGGGACACATTTCGAGCAAACATCTATAATCAATCCAGTATAATTTTTCAAATTGGCAAGGAGCATGCTCGTTTAGTGTTGGATTTTTTATGCTGCTAGCGTCATGTAGAGAGTGGTCCGAAATATAAGTTGGAACTTGGCATACTTCTATGCTCATTGCTCACCTTGCTTTAGTCGTGATCTGGCGTTAGCCCGGCGCAGGCGTTGTGAGGAATACACGGTATTTACCTGCAACCCTGAGACGTTGAAATGTAACTTTTTATCAAGAACTCGTGCTTCGTGTTTCTGTCGATTATATGGACATTTTATGTCGGAAGTGACACAGCAGTGCAACCACAGAAATTTGAAGTAAATTTTCATGGACCTGTATAACATCCAGGGCTGTGGAGCAGAGATGAGCGGATTTGGAATTTCTATGTCCTAATCCAATCCAAATCCGAAGCTTCAAATCCAAATCCGAATCCATAACTTTTGTATATTCAAATCCGCATCCAATCCTAATCCGATTCTAACTTGAAATTCAGAAAAAATGCTAAATTATGCAAGGGAGGAATGGGAAATTTTTCTTTCACGACCAACAATTCTCTTGATTTAAGGTAACTTAGCATAGGACTGCACCTCTCATGCTCATTGGCACCAAGTGTACCATAGTGTAGCGTACCATAAGTACATTAAAAACTGATCTGAATACAGTTTGTCGCCATTCGCAACACGACATGTCAATATCCCATAAAATCGGTAAATCCAATCCAAATCCTAATCCGTTCAGAAAAAAATCTTCTATCCTAATCCACTCCATATCCGAAAAAATCTCACAAATCCGGTTTTTTCAAATCCTAATCCCAATCCATGCTCATCTCTGCTGTGGAATCGGAGTCAGAGTCTGGGTAATTTTCGCTTGATGGAGTCGGAGTCAGAGTCGGAGTCGTGGGGAAAATACTGACTGGAGTCGTAGTCGGAGTTTGTGAGAATGACCCTGACTTCGACTCCGACTCCGACTCCAACTTCTTTATCATGAAAAGATTTGCTTTCAAAGAATTTTCATTAGAATTTTTATGTACCACCAATCACTGTTATTAGTAACCATACAGATCAGGTGCGGCCAGCCCGTGCCACGCACGCCAAATTTGGCACACGAGAAGGTTAGGTGTGGCCTGCGAGGTAATTCTCGAAATTATTTATGACATCAGGTACAATTGCAAGGCCAACCNAANTTTGATTAGCATGACCGCGNAATTTGATGATGACTAAAACAACAGTTCTGACGCATTGANGTATCCAGGGGCCAGNCACATTTATCCCAGATCTTCGTATATGACCATAAAGTAGNANATTTCATAGCAGATTTATTTGACTTGAANTTTTTCTCGGTACTTCGCATGATTCATTGTCACTAGATTTCTTGCATTCAGTATTTGAGCCCCCTTCTGAAAATTATAAATACATATTATTCACAGAATTGAGTCTAACTATATTCGCAATTAGNAGATAACGTGTCGTCCAACATGCGGCTTCGCTTGTGCACTCGCAGCGAGATCGTCGACAAAACATTTGCACAAAATGATAGAGGCATGTTCACTGATACCGTCGATTTTGCTATACCTAAACGTCGAATAATCCTGTCCTTTCCAAATGAGCCCAGTGGTATACAGTTGCGACCCCCAATGTATGTTAGCAACATATTTATTGATATAATTCAGTCATTATCTTGCAAAAAAATTTCGCGCTTCACGCGACCAGGGTCTGATTGCGCACTGCACAGTAGGGTTGTCCAAAATTTGAAAAATATTACAAATCCTCCGTTGTAATGTCTTATTCTATAGATTATTGATAAAAAACGACACTGGGCCTAAAAGAAGCTCACATGGAGGCCGTTAAGATTTCGTGCAAAGCGTTTGAAAGTAGCTGCCGAGGAATGGGCGTGCCACCGACCATAGAACGGTCAGAAAACTAGTAATCACGAAACCACGGCTCTTGATTGGCTAGTCGGCTATGACCACGGCAGCAGCAGCTTGCTGATTGCTGATCAAGGAGTCTGCTACCGGCGGCGATTGTGAAAGTGCATTGTATGTAGGTTGACAGATAATGATTTAGGATAGGATTGACTCAGGGTATGTTGAGGTACGAAATACATGATGAACAAACAACAGCTGCTTCACAAAAACGACTAAAGATTGACCGCTTTATTGTGAAGGAAACCTCCATAGCCTATATGCATTGTTTTCAACGAGGGAAAGCATATGCGCTTATGCAAGTGGCGACGTATTCCTAGTTTTAGAAAGGATATATCATTATTGAATACAAATATAAAGCGTAACAACGACACTATAATTTGTGTGATCTTGTTGGGCTTAGGTTGTAGTACATAGTTGAAGCTTTGAATGGTCTAAGTATCGGCTGAATCAGCGGGTTATGCTTGGCACTTATCAGATGCTCACATCAAATTGTATTCAGTTGCAAGTGTTGTCAAAATCCCTAATTATGACGCAGAAAAGAGGAGTAAAAGTAAGCACATACAATGCTGGACCGAGCGAGATAGTGTAATGTCCGGCTTCTCGAGCGGTAGGTCGTGGGTTCGATCCCCGGCCGGGTCATACCAAAGACTCGAAAATTGGTATCCACAGCTATCCTGCTAGGCGCTCAGCAATCACGGATAGCATGGAGGAAAAAAAAAACGGGGGCGCAGACTAGATGACCTCATGGGGCCGTATCGC
>KE604450.1:451-13082 GCA_000444245.1 Botryllus schlosseri | reverse complement strand
GCCCTATGGGGGCCAAAGACCAAAGTTTTTTTTTTGGGGGGGGGGGCTGACGAAATGCTGTTACGGCCCTGCCAATAGGCATCCGCTCCATGCCCGCGTCCGCACTCCGATGACCTCCATTACCGGCCGAGCCGACATCGTGACACCTTACTTAATGCATCTTGCAAGCGGGGCCACGTTTGCTTCCCCTCTCGGGCTTTACTTTAGACCTTATTCCGTTGCCACCAGGGACTAACTCTTCCTCAGACGAGGCTGGGAGGCCATTGCTGGCCAGATATATTCCAAACTGCAGTCCATTTTACTGATTTGGCGCACGACGACGCCCATACACCTTATTACGTCTTATGCCTTGCACATCTTGTACGTACTTTGTAGGATACACTTCGTCTCTCAGCTTCGTTCAATGACTAATACAGTCCCAGGAGCTGGGAGGCCACACTCAAGGGGGTCCGACGACCACTCAGGGCCTCCTTCCACATCCATATTCTAGCTAGATCAACCAATCGGGCGTCGTCAGCGGCAATCCCCGGCCCGCTGACGGCAACCTGACGAGTATCCCCATTGGACAAGGATCTTCTTATTGCAACCTTGTAGTCACCTCGGTTGCAAACGGCTGGTACCTAGCGTCACCAGGATGGGCTTCCCGCACCCCCAACGCATCTGAGTATGTCATAACTCCCGCCGTTTACCAGAATTTTTACTGTTTTTGCTATAACTAGTTTTGTGTTCACAATAGAGAAAACTTTCTTCTTAGGACGTATATAAACTAGAGGTCGACTGATTATCGGCTTGGCCGATTATCGGCGCCGATATTTGGAACTTTCTCGAATATCGGTATCGGCCAATCTAGGCCGATATCGCGACCGATATTTTATATCTAACTACAATCTACCTTTTCTGAACTGATCTGCAATTCTGTATCATGTTTTGATTTTCGGGTTATCCCAAATTTCAACGAATGTTCACAATTAAGCAATAAGTCTTTTCGATTTCAGTTTTCTCGTTTGTTGTTCTCCTTTCTGTGGCATGAACAAGTGCCACCTTGCCTAATATATAATATTTTTGGCGAAATAGTTCTCTGCTCCTTCCATATTAATATCGGCCTATGATATCGGTTATCGGCCTTGTGAGCGTCGAAATATCGGTATTGGCCTGTAAAAATCAATATCGGTCGACCTCTAATATAAACATGATGTTTCTGCAGCTTTGGAGCTATATGTCATGACTCTACGACCAGCAGTTGCTGAGGTATGCAATTTAACCCCCTCGCGCGCAGAAAGTGGGGGATGCTGGCTGGAAAATGGGGGAAATCCCCTACATTCAATTTTTATTGAAGTTTCAGGTCATTTGTCAGGATTTAAGAACCCCCTTTTTTCGATTGAAAAAAAGTCATTTTCACTCCACCCTACTACACACCGGTTCCCTCGCCGATGCGATTCTACCCTTACATAAATATCTAGCCAGAAGATCCATTTCAAAGACATGGAGAAGTGATCGAATGTCTACTCGCCCTCGTAAGCAACCACTATATGCAGGAATAAAGTCAATGTCCTGCATCTACAAAAAACCTTTCGTTGTCTCCTGGCTGATATCCTACCAAAATTACATCAATGAAACAGTTTTTTAAAAAAATGTTTGAAGTTTACAATGTTGCCATAAAAAGTTGTTGCAAACAAAAATAGAACAACTTATTAGTAATACGAGACGAAACATGATCTTCAGGATTCCAGATAGAAGGTAGTGTAGGACTGCGCGTTGCCTGACACCGATATCTGCAAAATAATGAAGTCAAAACATGCGGAAAGAAATGATATGATATAATTTATCGAAATATCATTGAACAAGATGGATCACAGAGAATTTTCCACTACTCTTGACCCTCAGATTTTCCGAATAAAACAGTACAACAGGAGTTGAAATGGAGGGCGTCCAAGCTATCGAGAACAATGCCGGTCACACTGCTGGCAGTGCAATCAAAATATCGTACCGCTTCCAGCTTCCACTATCAAAATGAGCCCCCTCTGATGACATTAGTACCCACCGTGACCCCTGAAAGCCAGCGGAAAATCCAACTTTCAATGACTAATTCTAGGAATGTTTTGCATAGCTAGGTCACCATGATTATTACAATTTTGAACCAACATATTTCAATTTGGCTGCACACAAATCAATTTCTCTGTGGTGAAAATCCCCCCTGCCAAGTCTCAATTATAACGTACCACAATCGTTATTAACAATGTCACAATGGACCTATGATGTCAAATCACTGTTAAAAAGATTCCCCCTTCCAAATAACCATCCTGTCCACAACTATGGTCAAACTTGGGACAACTAGATAATTCAAGTTCCAATTCTTGACTAATTGGAGCGAAATGCTGGCGATCTATTTCTAATCGAATCTGTGAAATGAGTGAAAATTCCAACTCTAATCTAATATCTGGATTAACTAAAAATGCTGCAAAAGAACTGCGTAGTGCGAAACGAGCCAAGATTGGTGTACAGAGATCTGTACTTGTCATGCTTACGGTAATGAACTTCGATTTGATATGAACTAAACTTGAATTTTGTTACATTTCTTCCAAGTCAAGAATTTAACTCAATTTCCAATTTTCCGAGAATTTAGTAATTCTAATTCTAATCAAATTCGGAAAGCGGAAAATTTTCTAGTTGTCCAATTCTCTTTATGGTTAAATACACCCGCATAATCATTCACAAAATACACAACGTCACACTGTACCTGGGTTGTGCTACGGCGTTGCGGAGTTGACATGAGTCTGTGAAAGCCCGCCGAGCAACGTTAACGCTCTGGAAAGTAATTCACTGAGATCCTGCCATGTCGCGTTCCCTCCGATAGCCAAAGCAGTCCCAAGTTCACCCTGCGCCCCCGGCGCTAGAACACCGACACCGTCTCTAGATCCGCAAGCAAACGCAGCGTCCAAAATTTCAGGGGCTTTTTCACCGCAAAGCACTGATATTTCCGGCAGATAGTCCAAAGCGGTCCGTGCCACATCGTCGCGGTTAACTAATGAATTGCCTACTACGCCAGATTTGCTACCGTGGCCTTGGGCACCAAAAGACTCGCCCATCACTGGCGTCTTCTCCCCTGTTAAACACGCCAGGTAGGCTGGATAAATATGAGGGAATGCAGCAGCTGGCGATGTCCGCATACAAGTCAGAGCTGTACTTAGCGCCGAATGTCGTATGCTCGCGTCTCTACAAGTGAATATGAGTCGAGTTAAATGAGGAAGGAACGGTTCTGGGTTGAAAAACCTCCTTTTGGAATCGTTCAAATCGGACAGCAATTGCGCGTAATTCTCCAAATCCGAGTTTTTTGCAAATAACTTCAACCATTGATTCGTTTGATCCAAAGCGTCGCTCGCTTGTGGTTGAATAAAAAGTGGATTGCCGTCGGTCCCGCACTGCGAATAAGAAACAGATTCCAACAGTTTGAGTATCTTTGACAGCAAAATAACGATGCTCTCATAATCGCTGTACGTCCTGTCTCGAAACATGTACAACATTTGATGGTGCGGCGCCATGACTTTGTAAGCCCTCGTTGGCTTTTTCTGCAAAAAAACGTAAGATAACTTAAGTATATCGTACAGCGCATCTCTCATTTGCCTCCTCGCTTTCGTTGTGTAGTTGGACAGCGCTTGAAAATACGTTTCGAAAATATTATCAACGTCGTCTACGTATCTTTCGCTAAACAATCGCTCGTGACCGATCGCGTCAAGAACGCCGATCAATTGTGACATGAACAGCAGGTGGTTCTTTGCTTTAAATTCGCGAAATTCGTACCACGTACGCCCTGTTAGCTCTGCGACCATCAGAGATAACTGCCGTAAAACTATCGAAGGGTTGTTGCTGGCAAACTGTTTCAGCAGTAAACTGGCGTCGTAGGCACTGTCGATGTTGGACTGTATCATATTAACGGCTTCTCTACCATCAATATGTCCTGATTCTTTAACATACCCGATCCTGTCGAGTAGTAATTGTATTTGAGCGTCTGTGTGACATATCGAACCGACATCCGCCGATGTGATTACCTCCGCCAAAGTGTCATTTTCTTTCAAAGACTCCCCGTGTTTCGATATGGGTAAATTCCAAACGCCGTGAAACGGTTCCAAAATGTGAAGTTGTGCCAGTACTCGCCACCACAAGTCAGAAGACGACTCGGCCGCTTTGGAATAGGTAAATCTCACAGTGTCTTCCAAGTTTTCCAATCGCCTCCAGCGCTGACCGAATCTCGTATAAAATATCAGAAACAAGTCAAAATACGACGTATCCACATAACCGGGCGTGCTCGAACCTCCCTGCTTCGAAACGGCCGACACCATGTAATCTAGAACGCGGCAGAATTCTTTCGAAGAAAGATTGAATATCGGCTCTTGCAGGCTGCTGCTTTTATTTTCGCGGCCCTTCCAGATTTTCGACACGTGCATGCACACCCAGAAAAAGTCCATGGCCGTTCTCGCGTCCACTGCGACGGCAGACTTTTCCTTACCGGGACAAGTCGCGTCGGAAAGCAGCCATTTCAAGCACTTGTAAACCGTGTCCCAGTTGCTGTGTTCCGTGATCAACGCTAGAAGATAAGTTTGGTGCGAAGACGTTGGCTGTAGCGTCTTGACAACATTCATTTTCGCAGACATTTTAATCGGCATCGAGCCAGGAGCTAGACGGTCCGACTCAAAGAGCAGTTTTCTTTGTAAATCGGGTCTGTGCGCTAGCAATTCGGGATCTAGCAGCTGCAACCAATCGATCAAAAGCCCCGTGCTACCGACGCTAGCAAAAAACGCATCGTCTTGCGAGTCGGACTTTCCGCGATTCATTTTCATTTTCCTACTCCCGATCTCTTCTAGAAGAATCTGCGCTACGAGCGCCACCTTGTTTTTGATTTCCGCGTCTTTGTCCAGAAAAGCGAGCTGTTTCCTCAAAAACTCCTCCAGCTGCCCCCAATCCAACGTCTCTTCGCTGGATTCCGCAGGCGCCCTGGACACGTTCCACGATTGCAACAGCAACACCAAGCGGTTGTTCCGCAAAACAGACGACGGCCTTTTGCTGTGTATGGCTGCAGTTAATTTTTTGAACATGGCCCTCCCCTTTTTCAATACATCGCTATCGACATGACGTCCCGATTCTAAAGGCAGTTGGACTTTTCTCAACAGAGTGCAGGTACGAGACGCGTGCTCATACAACCCGTTCAAAAACGTCAACCCTGTTTTCTTGGCAGACACCAACGCTTGCATTTCGGATATAAAATTGATCAAAACGTCTACACCCTTGCTTTTATTCCACGTCAAAGACCTCAACAGTCTGCCAAATACTCCAGAAATACGACGGCGCGATGTGTCGTGATTCGAAGGCGTCGACATGAATATATCGTGCAAGATGTCGGATATGCTATCTTCGGCAGACACCTCCATTTTTGTTGTGCGCCTTGAATCGCCAGGCCTTTCCGGTGATGAAATGATCATAACATCAGATTCCTCACTCTGTTCTGAAGTCAAATCAACAATATCGGCACCAGCGTTAGCAGCAGACTGTATAACTGACGGTCTCGTTGTTGAATTTTCAATGTTAAGTAACGCGTAAAATTCGCTACCGTTAGTGCATCCTCGCTTTCTCTGCCCTTCAACGACTCGCATTAAATGCGACACGTTGCTGTGTATGGATTCACGAACCGATTCAGGCGCATTCCTGCAAATGTCATCCAATTGCGACAGCAAAATATCCATCGTACGACAAGGTATTCCAAAAGATTGAATGAACCCCAAAAGCGGTTCCAGGCTTAAATCGAGACAGGCAGCTAAAGGAAGACGTAACGCTGGACCTGTTACATCACCGCGAAGGAGTCTTTCTTTTAACCAATCAGGCAAGAGCGAGGCTTCTTCTTGTGTATCCATTTGATATGCTTTAGGCACGGCTTTACCATCCTTGTCAAACCAAGATTCCAACAATTCGTTATACAAATCGTCGCTATTCTCACTTGCGGCACCAGTCCATGTGCTGGGCGGACCGTAACTCAAAAGTAGTATCATAGCTTGCGTAACAGAGATGTGGAGTTGTGCATGGGCCTTGCTGGGCCAACGTAAGAAAAATTCATCTTGCGTGTCCCGCCAAGGAATCTCATCTTGCGTCAGCTCGGCAGAACCGTTCCCGGGCGAATTCACTCTCGCGAGGTTGAGATGTGTAACAAAAATCGTCAATACAGAATGCAAAAACACTGATGCCAGCGCTCGAGCTGGGGTGGCCGTCCTACATATATTCTTCACCAAATACTGTCGGTCTATCAACAGCCGGGAGATAGCCACAGCGAGCTTGGAAGCGTACTGCACCGACTCTGGCGAAACCCCTGGCAATGATTTGAGATCGTTTGTCAAAAATTTAACGTACGACACAATTGCGATATTGTCGGTGTCCCATTTTAAAGCCTCGATAATCGCATCGCTGACTTTGTCTCGCATAACGTCAAAGTCTCTCAAAGCCGGCAGAGATTGGCACAGCCAAGAATATTGATCTCGGTCGAAATTATCGGCAGGCTCATCAACCTCCATGTCGGTATTGGCATCCAAAATTGTTGATAACGCCATCTTTGCTCTGGTTCTCGTGTCCAACTGCGAAGAATGCAGCCTGCGGAGGAAGTAATTCACAGCTTGCCACGACTGAGACGTGTCCTGGCCTTGCAAGTTATTGCGGATTTGTCTCACGATTTCATCTTCCTGTACTGATTTTTCTTTCTCCGATTCGGACGCCATCAGAAACTCGCACAGGCACTGCACGGGAAGCATGTTCAAATCTCCACGTACCGACCCTACTAGCCCCGAAAGCCACGGCATTTCTTGGTCTTCTCCGTGCCTTTCGATAATGCTCAGAAGAAAATCCGGACTGCGTGACCGGCACAGATTCACTCCGACTTGAATTTGGCTGCATAGATTGCGCACTTGGCTCAAGATATGATCGGGAGGCCTTCTCAGGGGACCCTTCGTGTCCATTGCGATGAGTTGCGACAAAAGTAAACTAGACGATTCCGTCACAGCTATTTGAGTTGTGGCTGCGGCCAAATGAGACTCAAACTCCAGAATCTCATTCTTCTCCATCTCAACCATTTGCATTTCTTTCCCGATAATTTGAGACCGCTCATTTTCATCGACGATAGTCGCCATGGGAAATGTAAAATTGTTGATGATCGCCATCTCCATAAAGTTCCTCAACGTCGGATATTCCGTCCACGCTAATATGCCGATAGAGTTTGGGTTGAACGCGCAAATTGCCAGCAATGTTTGCCACACAGACCAGTAAAGAACAGAAATCGCCAACGATGGCGGAACATATTCAATTGGAAGTTTAATATTCTCCGGATGGTGATATTGGGACAGCGATAGCAGTGCATCGATTAGCTCATCTCTTTCCACAGGCACAGGATTAAATTCAGGCCTTCCCAGCATACCTGCTCTCCTGACAAGCTTACCGATCAGTTCAACCGCATCAGCAGCTACCATAGGATGACTATGGGACGAGCCTATCACCGCCAAACGCAGTATCGTGTCCTCTAAAACTGGAACTTCCGCACAATGTTTTGGCATGAGATTGCGGTCAGAGTCATGTGGCCAATTGTCTTTCACACAGTACGAATCGTATTGCTTCAGAAATAACACCTTGTGCAAGCAATCGACAAAGTCGTGACTTGACATTCGCGGTAGAAGTGACGGTATTACTGTAGTGTGCAGCCACCATATTGCGTCTCGTTGTAACGCTGCTATTTCCAACTTGTGATTGTAATAGAATGATTCGTAGTTTGCATCTGACGGCGGAGGTTTGCTATTAACGACCACCGATATCGAGTCTTTGATGATTGGGGATATGCTGGCAAGCATTATCAAACACACAAGATCAGTGATGGAAGCCACGAATCTGTCTTTATGACTTTGATCCAAGGATGAGAACTTTTCCGGGTCGGGCGGTTTCATAATACCGAGTCCAAACGACGCAAAATGCACTTCGTACTTCGCTTGACGTATTATTTCTCTCAACAGAGCACGCACGGCCCGTAAATAATCCTCTTGTTGCATTAGAAGGTCTTGGCAAACGAAAGCAAGTGTTTCTGCTGCGGCGATGGGTTTGTGCTGCATTAACCCAGCCAAAACCGACATGTTAGTGGGATTCCTCGCGCTTGACAATTCGTTATACACAATATAATTGAAGAGCGTAGTAATCGAGTCTTTGTGAGCGTCTATCAAAGCTTTTAGCGCGTAAACATAGTGAGTCAATAGCGATTTACTTTTCAAACGGATTTTCGTCAACTGCCCGATTACATCGACGTCGTTTTGATTATGATCCCGACAATTCAAACATATCGCCAGAAGAAGATCCTGTGTGACTTTGGCTAGCTTCGGATTTTGCAGCCACATTTCAAGTTTGTGAGCGGCAAGAAGTCGCACCTCTGAGATTCCGCACATCGCTATTAGAGTTTTCAAGAGATGCTGCCCGGATGCGGACCCTGTCGCATCCTGTGCCGATATTGTGCCTTGTCTGCGGGACACTCTTTCACGTATCATTTCTAACGCGTACAGCCGTGGTAACTCCGTCTTTACTGTAAATCGATTCGGATAACCATTCTCTCCGTTTTCTTTCGACAATCCATCAATTGATTCAGACTTCTCCTCGTGAGGTATCAGAACAGTATTAAAAGCAGTGCTTATGTTCATAACAAATTGTTTACATTGTGGATGATCCACCCACACACGATCCCCTAATGAATCTTCGACAAGGACTTTAACTAGTAACGTTGGCCAGTTGGAATTCTGTTCATGTCCAACAAATAGCAAATTGCAGGCCAAAACCGCAACAGAAGTATGTCCCTTTGATTTGTGGTAATCAAGTCCGATCTCTTTCTTCAGCAAACCGGTGAGGCTCTCCACCACAACATCGCGTGTAAAAATTGAGGGTTGCTTACGTCCAAGTAGTAATAAGCTATACATGACTACTTGGTCCGGCTTGGATCGATTAACCTTTAGAGTTCGTATAGCACCGCATATTAAACCGTCAACAGTGGAAGAATCACCATGCGCATCCAATACTTTACGGAGAAGATCGTGCGGGGGACATTCAATGATATTAATATTCATTTCTGGCATAGTTGGGGAGGAACTCGAATGGTGTGGTGACGACGTGCCATGAAATGTTGTTGATTTCTTCAATGATGGTGGTTCGATAATAGTTCTGGAAGTTCCCAGAGCGATTAGGTCTGGCGGAGGTCCGAGCCGGTTGTAACCTCCGGGTCGAGAGCTTTTCTTAATCGGTAGACTCATAGTTTGGTTCTGTTTCATCACACATGAAGAAAACCGTTGCTATGATATTCCTATTTCACCCCTTTGCATCTTGCCATGGGAAGATTAATAATAGGCACCTAAATGAAGTGTAATTGACAGTCTTTATCAACTTGCATAGATCAATTTAAAAAGTTAACTATACATGAAAAGTAGAATAACGGTATCAGAGATACAAGATGATATTCTCAAAGAAGAGTCACTGCAAGATAATGAGCAAGACACATGATGCTGAAAGTTGAAATGTTTTGAATGGACAGGACAGTCTATTGTAGAAATATATTACAACATGCTTCTTGGCTCCCGCGAAACCATGAGCATTTCAATTGCTTTGTAATTGATTTGTTTGAATAACATGAACAGGCTGACGGATCCTGGCGTCTATTGAGGTGCATAGTTGGGCTTGTTGGGCTATATCAACTATTATCTATACCAGTGGTTCCCAACGTGGGCGATTTGGCGGTCTAGGGGGGCGAAAATGACGAAGGGGAGGATAGGGGGCAAAAATGGACAAAGGGGGCGAAAATAGCGAAGGCGGCGATAGGGGGCGATGACGCGTCAAAACAGCTGACCTTTTTTTTTTAGTCAACCCTCGGAAATTTAGTTACATAAGTGTCAAATTAGGCTTCGAGTCGAAAAGTTGACCTTTTATTTTTAGTCAACCCGCCGGTGATGGGAGATTATAGTTTGCATGCCCAATTTTCGGTACACAAAATTTGGGGGTTGATGATCAGTGTTGGGCTTGAAAAGGGGCCGATGGGACAACCACTGATCTATACTTAAAGTTGAATCATTCACGTAGCATTATATAGCGGAGAAACAAAGCATTTCACTTCTCATGGTAGATGGAATTATGATTTCAGAAATTAGAATCAAGGAAATGTCCAGTCTCAGATGTTGGTAATAATAAATGTAGCATCAATATTCAATACCCAGTTCAAGAGTAACCACAACACGAATTGACCGAACCAGCAACAAGTCATTACATTAGTGGACTCGTCTTCATCTTATCATAATGGAACACACCCGCGTCTGCACGGTACGGTCATATATTGCTGTACGGTAGATGACGTTAGACGTGGTATCTTGTCGCCAGCTACAGGATTACTACTAGGTAATACACGTACATCAGGTTACAGGTTACAAGTCATGTTCCCTCTACAATAGCGAAAAATTGTGAACTTGATCATATACGTATTGGCGCTGCCTACACGTAAAGTAGGGCAGTGCGTGTCATGGAAGGGTATACCAGGTGCTATACCCCTCATCACGATTCAGTAAAAGCGCAACAGCATGACACAATGGCACGCCCGGCAACAAATTTCACCAAGTAAAGATGTGCTGGTCACACTTTTTAGATCCGGATAAAATCCGGTTCACTGAAATTAAAGTCCGAACCGGATCCTATTTCCATATTCGAATGCTAGATCCGAATCTAAAAATGAAATCTAGGTCACTTCAAAGCAGTGATGAGCATCGGAGCGGAGTCGGAGTGGATTCGGAGCGGAGTTTTGCCGATTTTGTGACAGTCGGAGCGGAGTCGGAGTTTACTACAGATATTTTTTCGGAGAATTTCGGAGTATCGTAACTTTTGTCTCCAATAACTTTGGATAGGTCTGACCAGAATACACTATTGGTGATGATTACATTCCAAAACACAGACAGTTAACACCTTGTACAGTTGTAATATGACGGGTAACATGCAAAAATGGTTGCCAAGGGCATAAAATTCAGCCATCTGCACTGCAGTTGGGGACTGGAAAGAAAACAATACTATAAGGCCAACCATATTATCACATTTATTTAGTAAAACACATTACGAAGCGTACCATGTTTGCCACTCTAAAGATATGGTTAAAATGGTATGATTGGCCACGAGCTAACCTAGTGATCTAGCAAGGCATTTTTGTTAAGCATTGTCTGTAATTAATTATGTTTCGGATACTTGACGAGATTCATCGGAGTATATCGGAGTCTGGGATTGAGCTCTTCGGAGTCGGAGGGGGTTTTCCTGAGACATTAAAGTTGTCGGAGGGATTCGGAGTCTCGAAAAGCATTATCCGCTCATCACTGCTTCAAAGCATAGCCTCTGTAAGGGCTATGCTTCAAAGAACAATGGATCGTGCAAACTTTCTAGTTGTTAATCGTGTCTTGACAATATTGGCAATATTTGCCAATAAATCTTGCAAAAAGGTGGAGCATAACATAAATGCGATTACATGCTATAGTTACCGCCTTCGTTACTCTCTGACGGTTTAGGTTCTGTTGATATTCTTCGACACTATACTAGGGTTACCATATTTCAGCAACCCAAATTCCGGACACTCTTTAGCGCCCACTAGTGGATTTCAAAATGAGTTATGACGTCCACCAGCAAAGTTTTGCTCATAGACCAGAGGTGGTCACGGTCCGGTTCAGGAGCATGTGGCTGTGTGCTGTGTAACCGGGACCGAAAGTACATGTTTTCAGCCCCCTCCCGCCCAAATAACCAATGATTTTGAGCCCACTCTATAAGGTAATCGATGCAACTTCTGAAGGAGGTGCTAGCTATATGAATCTGGTTTCTATATGCATCTGGTCGTTAAATTATTTGAATGAATTCTGTCAATAATATTGGTCGTTCCATATATTACTACATAGATACTACTCTCCGCCCACATGATCAGAGTTAGCGGTAGTGCTGGTGGATGATCATGAGTTCGAAAATACTGGGAGCGTAATTGCATGTCGTTAAGTCAAGTTCATGTCCTACCGATAAGATTGTTAATCATCCTTATAACGGTGCGCACCACGGAGCTTTATAAACACCCCACATCCAGTGGTTTTCAACCTTTTATGGTCGCGACTCCATCTCCAATTTGAAAATGTTCCGTGGCACAGATCAAAATTTGACGAGCTGATTACTAAAAGAAGTCAGCACCTTTGCCCAGACTTACTCACGGGCTATTTTGGAAGCTGATTACGTTCAACATACACGCAAATCCCAGAATAAAGGCAAAAGACCCCCGTTTGGAACCACTATCTTTGAATAAAGCATTTGAACGGCCTTAACGATCTCTAGGAATATTCCGTTCTCCTATAATTGTGATTACAATTAGGCTTATTCCAGTAAATGAAGGTCGTTTTTATTTATATTTTATGGCAGTTTTTGCGAGTGGTAGTCTCTATATTAAAATCAACAGATGTGATAGTAAATCGCACGCAACGCGAAGAAAAATATCATACGTCAGCATAAATATTCCCAAAATATTGTTTTTATGCTGATTTACGAAAAAAATTATGAGCCTACGTCAAAATTCCGGACA
>ATSW01123597.1:0-10820 GCA_000444245.1 Botryllus schlosseri | reverse complement strand
GATTGGCATATTTGACTCTTTGGGAGCTGAGATGAAAAAAACTGGGCCAATATGGGTCTTCTGACAAAAATGGTTCCCGACCACTGCACTAGAGAAATCATATACTGCAATTTCGGTCCAAAAACCCATTTTCTCCGCAAGGCTGTAGTGAGTTTGGTCCAAAAGTGCACGGGCCCTGCAGGTCCGTCAATTACATATTCCGGAATCATCATACGGAAGTGGAAGAAATTTTTAGTCGTTACCGCCACCTAATGCGGGGTACTGAAGTGGGTACTAAATTGAAGTAGCCAATATAGACTGAGGCTCATTATTATTATTAAATGAAAAAATCGTGTTTAGTAGCTTCTACAACGAAGTTCTTTTGCACCATAAACTGGTAATCGACTGTGAGGACATAGGACAAAAAATAAGAGGACAGAAAATTCTGGCGTAATTATTAATGCTTCTCGTATAGTTGAACAATGAACAGCAGTGAACACTTTTATGCCTTTTGTGTACAATCTACTTGATACAGATATTGCGAGCTACCAGACTTGCACAAACTACTGGATTTTCAAAATGTGTGACTAGAATCAGAACTAAAAATAAAACTAATGTCCATTTAAGCTTGTGTTATGTAATGTCCGACAACAATATGTTACATATATGTAATCGATTTTACAGTTACATCAAGACACCATATTCAAAACACTAGTTAATGTTGAGTATGTGTTATGGTACTTTACAAAATTTATCAATTCCCTACTGTTAGTTTATTCTCTTTCGCTATGACCTACATTTTCCCTTTTGATTGCCGCACAGCGGGAAATCTCCGAAAGTAGTGCTGCGAAATTGGGAAATAGCGATTTCTTTAATTATCTTTAATATTTATAATCTTAGCGTATTAATGTTAAATCTTGTTCGGGCGTCTAATACACATTTATATAACTAAGCCTAAGCCCGCGGTATGTGCATTAGACGTCCGAACAATATTTGGACGGATACTACAGAAAACGTATCGTCGGTGATGCATAATTGCCTTGATCACTTTGACCAAGTAAGACCTCAGAACTTTCGGCTACTTTTCAACATTGTTCATCAACCCTAATCATAACGTCTCACTTCTGAATTAATCCAAGTAAAGGAAATGACTTTCCTTGCAATGCTAGCATGCATTTACGACGCATTGAATGTCAGCGTGGATTCGAATAACGTGTTTCATTGACATATCTCATCATAAAAATACTTGTTAAGTCTCGATTTAATTACTGCAGGCAACGCTTAAACGGAAGCATGATATGTCATTTCACCATGTTTCTTGAGGGAGTAACGATATTTTTTTATTTTGGTGCCCTCACTTATCATTATCATTTAGGCCCTTCACTATTTAGCCTCTACTGTANGGTGGGAAAACGTTCCAGCTCGCGGGCAGCATTCAAAATATGAATCCATTCNCGGGCCGCATTATAACAAAATCGAAATTATAACCCTAAGGCCTAAGGNAAGCTTTTATTGGATTATGTGAAGTAACCAAAAGACATGGAGGCAATACATATATAATACGATTTAAATGNNGATTTGATGATAACGCACATGTGCCAGAGACAANACAGANATTTTATAACTTGGCCATCCTCAATCAATTCGTNTGAATTAAGCGGGCGTACGGTCNTGAAAATGNCACTAGGGATTCCACGAATCGTATGAAACTCGCAANATAAGAANAATTCTTGCAAGCGACGGTTATAGAGGCGNNNAAGTCCAATNTAAAGCTAGACCATTAACCCCTCCAAAAATAGCTTATTCAGAATNAATTTTCCGAATCTTCGAATAAACATCTTTAAGTATATGAAGTGGGTTGTGCCGATTCTTAGGATGGTGTGAAAACTTGAATATGTGAGCAACGATCGGCTTATAGATATGTCGATTTGCCGTTCGGTTAAGCTTACAAACACACACTGATGACAGCTTCGTAACCAGCATGCTACCTGTTTCAGCAAACGGCTTACTGTGTTAAACTTGGCCTTTTCACGTTCTTTTGTGANAACGACATAAACATAATTTACCGTTGTNTTGAACANTTTACACTGAAAGTAATCTAAAATCANAATTGTGATCNGAACCAAGTCACTTCCGTATTGATTTACNNGGATAATCAACAATTGAATCGTTAAAAATGCNTAGACTNCGAGGTCGGGCTATTGTGNTAATGATAANATCAGAAAATGGAATATTAACATTNTAANTTAATAATTATCATGATAAAATGTATTAGGAGAACGTTAAATAAAGTCGCTTTNGTAATTAAATTTCTTACTTCNCATTTTTATCAATATTCCTATTANNTTTCTCGATGCCTTCGCGGGCCACACAAAATGTTGTCGCGGGCAGTAGTNTGCNCGACCCTATGCTCTTTGCAGTGCCGGGATCAAAACAAACCTTCACTTTAGCGCGTTGGTTCTTAATCTTAACTTATNGGCGAATCTNCAAGTATTTNGAGTCACATGATCCAAATTCTACCATNTTNAACATNTCACTATACACATCTAGTAGGCCTACGTTACTACNGAATACTGTTGCACAATATGANCCGCGCACCAACGGAGTGANAACAATACCATTGAAACANTAACGTTGTAATGAATATTAATTGCAAATCAGTGTGACAGCTNNNGCTATTCCATTTCNAATACCATTTCANAAACGCGAGGCTTTACCCGACGCTGCATAGCCGTAATGTTCAGTAAAAANGNCGTGACACTACCGAATTTAAAATTCGCCTATTGATCATAATTGCNTGCAACCAATAATGGCGTGTCATCACATANTNTATNTATGGGTTGAGTGTGTGTNTTAACCTCCAGCGTAANCCTNGAGNCTGGCTCACGGAACCACTGATGTTTCCATGGAACACCGGTTAAGAACCACTGCTTANTACAGNACTGGTATATGATTTTATTGGGATTTATGTTTGATAGCCCATCAACCAATTTGACGAACNAAANACCAAAAAATATGACCAATCAATTTTAGTTTCTCTATGNCAANCANATGTTNAATTGTTTATCCATTGTTTAGTTTTTTTCGTTTTTGTTTCGTTCACCCNTCCGCAAAATNTAGNCAATCTATTGTAGTTANTTACTGTGAGTACTCGAAAACTTTTANTGCCTGCGCTTNTAAATGGATAAGATGTTCGAGNGGTATGCCACCAAAAGCATCACGTTCNAAATTATATTCTCACCCAAATTATTTCCGATGTTAAGCGTCCTAAATGTGAAGATCCCCAATCAGTAGCTCATCATCATTNTAATTATTATNCTCGCGTAAATGANNGCGGGAAAAGNTTTGCAGGAAACACCATATTACGCTCCAGACGAACATNTCGGGAACTCCTCGATGCAGTGATTTCGTAACAGAGACGAGCCTACGTCAATTAACAACGCCTCTCATCNACACATCGACATTTCTGCTACCGCTGTGGTTCTCAAGCTGNTGTCTGCGAGACAAATTTCTGGNACCTCGATGCAATATCGAAAATACTAACACTATCACGAAGTAAATGTTTTGTGAAATATAAGATTGTCAAGACAACTCATTTTCCAAACCTAACTCAAAAAATATAATTTTGTATGCCGGCTTGCAGACTAGGGGTCTTCAAAAATGCCTATGTGGTTATGTGGTTTGATTATAAGAATGTGCCGACTTTGTATTACACGAATTGGTTCGAATTCATGATAAAATTTGACCGACTGGTTTCTCTGAAAAATGAGATGAGTGTGTGGCTGCGCAACGGGCAAGTTCGGGCCTATGAGACACATTCATCTACGATGCCAACCCCTTCTGCGTCGGTGCACATGAAAACATAAAGTTTTGTCGAAGACACCGCTGATAGAATGTAGTGCCACAAAGATCAGCGGCGACAAAACCTTGGCAAAAATGACCGTCGCTGGTTGATAAAAACTTTCGATAGGGATATGCTGCGTTGTCGAAATGGTCGGCAGTCGGCACCGACTCGTCCCGTTATTGCAATCTGAGTAGACGGTAGTACAAATGCGACGCGCAGCGGAATTTAATTTACACCAATTTGAAATCGCGTGCGTCAGACATGCTTCAAAAAGCTGTGTTGGGTACAATTGTGATGTGCGCGTTCTGTATGTCATACATGTCCGTAAAATCATAGCATACCACTTCAATATTAAAAATACATTGGTTTTATGTGTGAGGCTCGGGTCGCGAGATGCCCCTTAACATCAGATTTTGAGCGTGGTCTAAAAAGCTGCTTTGAGATTAATGAACTGTTCAGAATTTTCAAGTTAGATTGAGCTAAAAAGCCGAACACACGGTATCGTGACTTTCTTTGCTCTTCTTATTTACTACCGAGACAGAAAATGGGAAATTGAAAAGAAAAATCAGAACACAAGTTGTAGCAACGTATCATAAGGTAGCGAGCTTTAATGTGCCACTCTCCTTGATAGTTTTGAAGTTTATTTTCCAAGCAATCAGGCAGAAGCCTCAACACAAACATGTGGGTTGGGTTTAACACCCTTCGACGAACTGGAGCCCCCGGAACCTTTGTGTAATTCTTGAAAGGATTTCCGCCAGCAAGCATTTTAAACTCGGTGAAAATAGACTGTAAAAACCGGGCCATCTGAGCTCTATAGTAAATGTTCATGGATACAAAACCCAACAACTTATTTTTCCCAAAAGGATTTCAGTGCACTATAGACTATAGTTCAAATCAAAACATCGGACAAAAGTTGTCTTTTGAATCATGGCGCTTTATGGCCTAAGCGCCTTGAGCCAGTGATCTCAACCTTTTTCGCCCCGCGGACCAGCAAAATTTCAAAAAATATGTGGCGGACCGGTGCACTTTCAAAAATTGAAATTAACCCAAAATATAAGAAATGCAATAGTTTTTTGTAAGTATATGGTGCTAGAGAGTGACATTTAGTGACTTTTAATCGTAATTAATTATGTTCATGATGGCACCCATGTGATTTTACGGTAGTTAGTTTGTTGAGTCGAGATAAAATTGCCTTGTCGAGATAAACGTGATACCGCCGAGTGTAGTTTGTAAACAGGATGTCTCGCCGAAGGCCGTGGGTTCAAGTTATCCGACCACACCAACTCGAATAATATTCTTCTCTTCGACAATATCGAGGAAAGAAGCGTTTTGGAGTCGAACCAAGCACCTTGTCGTGCTACCTTGCTCATTGGCCATTACCACCAGACCTAGGCCCCTCTGTTTACTACGAATACAATGCGGCGAACGAAAACACCTGACAGCAGCTATCCGGCAATCCAAAAAATCCTGGCTGAAAAAGCACTTCGTCAGCACACCTTCAAACATGTTGGTATTTGGCCCCACACGGCGATAAACTTCTGGGGGCTTCGCCCCAGACCCCACGGTTTGATGGATGTTTTCACCAGTACTCGTGAGCACATTCATTCTACTCAGTGTAAGCAGAGAGTTTATGTAGCTTAATCAGGTCAATTGCGAAAATATCCGAGCATCCATGTCCGAATCCGTCAGAAATATTGGTAATTGCATATATTTGCAATAAATTTTCAATCCTCTCAGAATTGTCCGATTTTCCGGTAGAGCTGAGTGAAGTGTCGTCTTTGAAAATTTACGGCACGTAAAAATTAATTGAAAATAACATATTCGGGCGGGCCTGTTGAAATAATTACTTCATTGCATGTCATTATTTCGTTACCTACCGTCTGCTATATAGTGAATAGATATTGAAATCGCTCAAGCGTATTCAACTAAAAGCCGCACACGATTCCAAATGGGTATTTCTTCACTGACAAATAATATTTATTCGTGGGATCGCGTTTGTCTAGTGGGGTACAGATTGCCAGGACGGCAAGATTCAGCGCCAGACATTTAAGCACCTAGGGACAATTACACATAAATATATATCGGCTTTCGGTCAACAAAGCTTAGTCCTTTTCGGCCCAGGTTTCCTCGGTGCCTAATTTTTGGCACACCTTTCTGAGTTCCATGATAGCCTAAACTGCATAATGTGTTGGTGTGTGATGCGCGGTGATGGCTGACGCCGAAATGCCTATTTCTGGGAAAAGAGTACCCCCAATAAGAAAGACATTTAGTGGCACTAAATCGCGCCAGGCGCGAGAAGAAATTGAAAAATATTGGAAAAAGTTACAAAATATACTTTATAATTTATGTTCATTTGCAAAATAAGTTTGCGCCCCATTCAAGCACGGCAACTCTCCAATTGGGGTTTTTTGGGTGCACAAGTTAGGCTACGGTCATGCACAAAATGGATATCCGGTTTGGCGAGTAAGCTCGTACTTGTCGCTCGCATTTAGTCAAATGACTAGTCTTGAACTTCAAGTCAAATCGATCATTAAAGTCAAATCGAATGTTTTCAGGCCTAATGTTACCTCACGAAGTTCTGAATCAGTTTCGAATTTGGTGTTATATTTATTTTATCAATGGACACGTCTTCAACATATTGCATATTGAAAATAAGGTATCAAATTGTAATATACCTCGCGGACCGGCGGTTGAGAACCACTGCCCTAAGTTATAGCAGACTATTGGTTGCACATCTGAACAAAATATTGTTAGGTGTCTTCATGTTCTTTTTGTATAACAATTTTCGGCTGATTTGTGGTCTGTTCCTTTTAAAGGTTCTCGAATCGACTACAATAAAACTTGAGCAACCGATTCTTTGTCGACAAAAGGACCGGCTCTATTATCTCCGTGTATTTCATTAGTGTTGCGTCTCTGGTTTTATATTATAGCCGATTTGCATTGCGTAATTGAATTTTTGCATAACGCTCTCGTTTGTGAATTCTCTCATTGTTGTTTTTATACCATTCTTACGTCACACTATCTATTTCATCTTTAATTTCGAATTGCAATCTCCGTATTTACTGACAGCCGCTCCCGATGAGTGTCAGTTGAAAATCTTAGAGTGAATAAATTGCGAATATGAATGTGCTATTCGTTGCAATACCAAAATTCAGTTTGCAAAAAAAGTGCCAATGGTATCAAAAAGGTTGGAAAGCACTGGTATAGAACTTTCGATTTTTAAATGGAATTGTGCAAAAAACCATCCGCAGTTATACTCACCATTTCCAATTATACATCCATACGATGTAGTCCTTGTTAAGATAATTTTGATCCGTGTATGACAGGGGTTGTCCTATTTCGCCGAAGGACTCATAATTAACCTGTATTTTTAATTATGAATATTAATCCACTATGACGTCACAATTAAATATGCGTGGCGTCATGACTTTGAAAAATTATGTTTCAAACAAGGGCCTTGCTTCAAACATGTCTGAACATGTCACAACCATTCTGAAGCAAGTTAAAATACATTTCGGCCGATTTCTATTCATTTAACATCAGGGCTTACCGTGAACAATCAGAAACTCTCCAACGTGTACCGTACACTATTAATTAATAAATTTACCAAAGCGACAGACTAGTCCATCTGCACATCTACTGAATCTGCACTAAATCCCTAGGGCCCTTCATATTATTCAACCAATTCGTTCACAGCATATATGCACGGATTTCAAAGGGTAGATTGTACTGCATTTATCCGAGAATTATCAACGAAATATTCAAATAACTCCGATTCTATTAGTTGGAATTGAGTCAAATTCGTTTTCCATCGTTTTTGAAGACAACTGAACAATTTCATGGGGTTGCAATTTTTCTTCATAAATTAAACATTTTAATTGGCTATGCGGCGGCTAATACTAGTTAGAATTGAACCAAATTTAGTGTGCAGCGTTTTTTTAAGTAACTTGACAATTTAATCAGTGAATGCCAAGAATCCGGGAAAAAAATAAGTTATTTTTGAACAACCCAATTGTCCACTGGTTCTACTTTTTCGGTTATCGATACGAATGCAAATACTGTACTTTGCGCCAACGACATCTATCTTCGACTTAACCCAACATGAGCTGCATCAAATATTAACATTTGGCCGGGAAGTCGACTAGTATGACGAAGATACATAAAAATTACCATCTGCCTTCGATTTAAATATTACTTGCGGCTGCCTCACTGTTAAATGATATGTCGTCGCTCGCTTAAACAAAGAAGATTTTCAATGATAATTTTATTTTGTCGTCAGCAAGCAACAGATAAATCCTTTTTCTCCTTCAGCCTTTAGACTTTGCTCTTTTGTCGTTTAGAAGATCTGTGAATAAATTTTACAATGTAAGAAAGACGCGTATTTTTTATGCATGGGAGACACATTATTGCAATAATATATGACAAAAGTACCAAGGCCTAATAGGATGGTTAGTGATGTGAAATTGACGCGACACCAAGAAGCGCACGATATGAAAAACGAATATACCATCGACATTTACTGTGGAATGCAGAACATACAAATATGAATAGGGGAATATTATAATGCAAGGATCACTCACTCTCCTAAATCAAAGGATAGCATCGGCCTTGGTTGAAATTGCAGAAGTAGCCGGGAGGGCAATCCAAGTCTTGTTTGCAACCCTCTGCAACGGAAAAGATACATATTCTCTACTCTAATATTGAGCAAAGAAGCATGGCCGCGTTTCGCAATGAAATAACGGACTTTTCCAAGCAATAAAATACTGAAAACGGTGACTTACGTCCTCGGACTTCAGCGAGTGTCATCGCCATAATTGCCAATACAATGCAGGTGACTTTCATCTTGTTTATTGATTATTACAGGTTCTGTATTACCGACAGTATTACCTTTAATTTTACGTAAACGGGTAGAATATCACGTCGCCACGTGTAAACATGATATAGAGAATTTTCATATGATATCCAGTACGGTTGCGATTTATGTTCCAACATTCAGAAATTTAACTATCGATATACCAGACTCAATCGTTACTAAAGTAGTACAAATGAAGAGAGATTCCTCATTTCTTCATCCATGAATGAGGAATGGGAAGTAGATTATATAGTCCGTGAATCACGTCATTTGGAATTCACAGCCTCATTATGAGACGCGAAAGAGTACGGTTGCGAATGTGAGCGACAGTAATTTGAGATTTGAAATCGATGGAAATGACGAAGCTCGTACTACCAAGTTGCGTTGCATTGCGGCTATCACAGCGTATCAAACAGCATCCAAGGATTTGACAAACGGACCGCACTCTTATTTGTGAATTTCAGGAAACCTATGTTAAAAATTGCTTGAAATCTTGTCGATGCCAAATATAGCATATTCTAATAATTACAAGAGCGCCTTTTTGTAACTTTAAGCAGTTCCTTTGGATAACGTAAAATTCCAACCGGAACCAGGAAATTGTCTGGAAACTCGGTTAGTTATCTCTAATGCGATAACGCCAGCGACATCGCATAAAACGCGAGTAAATCATCGCGGAAATCTCATAAAGAGTGGCGACTGGCCGATGCAACGAAGCACTTCTTGGCGGTAATGTCTTCGCACTTGAGTGCGGATCACGCCGCTTCAGAAGTAAAGATGTCTGTTCCTTTCGACGCCTTTATGGATTCTGAGTTTCCTGCGATGCCGGAGTCGAATACAAATCCCTGTAATCGAAAAAATGCAGACGGAATAATTCTTAGTACGATGTAGTTACTGCTGTGACGTGTCCGGAGATATTCCATCATCGTTGCAAGTAGTGTGGAACGAGCAGCGAGTAACACCGTATTTATTACTCGCCAGACCGATTAAAACCTCGTTATCAACCATTTTTCAGTTCCTAATGCCGGGCGAAGATACTTAGAATATATCCACAACACTAAATATCGGCTAAGCACACGCGACGTAGAGAAAGTTTTACCCTTCATTTATACTGAATATATACAAGATCTCGATGATTTCGCAATTTATCCATATTTCTTGACGACAATGCTGAACGTGGTATTCATTAAAAATGGATCAATATACACTCGTTAGCGTCGCAAACGCTATTGACGCGAAAAAACATCACAATCAAACGAAAGGCCAGGATGAATAGACTGCTTGGGGGGAAAGCAAGCCGGTTTACAAAATTATATCTTTTGGAAAATGAGTTGTCTTGAAAATTGTATATTTCACAAAATATTTCCTTCGTGATAGTGATAATATTTTTGATATTGCATCGAGGTCCAAGAAAGTTGTATCGCAAGCACCAGCTTGAGAACCGCAGCGTTAGCAGAAACGTCGATGTGTAGATGGGAGGCTATGTTAATTGACGTGTAGGCTCGCCTCTGTTACGAAATCACTGCATCGTGGAGTTTCCGACATATTCGTCTGGAGCGTAATATGATGTTTCCTGCAAAACTTTTCCTGCCATCATTTACGCGAGCATAATAATTATAATAAAGATGAGCTACTAATTGAGGATCTTCACATTCAGGTGTATTTTCAACGCTTAACATCGGTAATAATTTGGGTGAGAATTTAATTTCGAACGTGATGCTTTTGGTGGCGTACCAATCGAACATCTTATCCATCTACAAGCGCAGGCATTAAAAGTTTTCGAGTACTCACAGTAACTTGCTACAGTAGATTGACTAGATTTTGCGGAAGGGTGAACGAAACAAAAACGAAAAAAAGTAAAGAAAAGATGAACATGTGATTGGCGTAGAGAAAATGAAATTGATTGGTCACATTGTTTGATATTTCGTTCTTCAAATGGGTTGAAGGGCTATCAAACATAAATAAATCCCAATAAAATCATATACCAGTTCTGTATTAAGCAGTGGTTCTCTGAGACCGGTGATCCATGGAAACATCAGCGGTTTCGTGAGCCAGTCTCGAGGATTACGCTGGAGGTTAAGACACACACTCAACTCATATATATAATATGTGATGACACGCCATTATTGGTTGCAAGCAATTAAGATC
>ATSW01123579.1:0-11310 GCA_000444245.1 Botryllus schlosseri | reverse complement strand
AGCACGCACCTATACATAGTCAACTTTAATATCGAAATTTGCCATTCCCCCAACTCGAAATTTGGTACGAAGTTGTAGGACATTATGACAATGCAACATACCAAATTTCGTAACATATTTTATGATGGAACACCTTTAAAACTAACGCAGTTCCATACCGACTTTTGCGTTAATCTATTTTACGGGAGCGTAGCACGCACAATCGCACNCTATACANANATCAACTTTAATATCGAAATTTGCCATTCCCCCAACTCGAAATTTGGTACGNAGTTGTAGGACNTTATNACAATGCAACATACCAAATTTCGTAACATATTTTATGNTGGAACACCTTTAAAACTAACGCAGTTCNATACCGACTTTTGCGTTAATCTATTTTACGGGAGCGTAGCACGCACATCGCACATATACACAGTCAACTTTAATATCGTTACGGGACTGTAGCACGCACCTATACATAGTCAACTTTAAAATNGAAATTTGCCATTCCCCCAACTCGAAATTTGGTACGAAGTTGTAGGACATTATNACAATGCAACATACCAAATTTCGCAACATATTTTATGATGGAACAACTTTAAAACATTTTAAATCCTTTATCGTGCCGGTTGCTCTCGATAAAAGGCACGCGAAAAGTTCTTCGAGTCAATAAATATGAATTTGCTGTTAACAGCCGTGTTCAAGCTCTGTACCACCAATCAGTTATTCAACTACAATTAATTTACATGGGGCGAATAACGTACGTGAAACTGCCTTATAAAAGCACGGCCGTTTGAGCTTGATAAACGATATACATTCGGTAAGCGTAAACGCTTTTCCAGCATGTCACATAAATATTAAAATCTCTGTTGCCGAACATTGCAACAGTACCAGAAAAACGAAGTTGTTCAGGTAAATTCTCACGCACCTCAGACTGAGCACCCCTGCGATAGGGCGACACGACGTCATGTTATTTTTAACGATACTTGTTTGTTTAGCCTACTGATTTATGATACCATGATTTCAGGAAGTCAACCAGTAGGTTACTGACTGAAACTCAGCTGATTTGGTGAACTGCGTTAGTTTATTCATCGAGTATCATCGCGTAATATACGGAATCGAGTTATACCCGTGAATGAATATTGAATATACAATGATGGCTGCAAAATATGCGAACGCAGCATAAACAATGAGATATAGCGCAAGCGGAATTTCCAAAGGTATACATATTTGCACCTAAAATTACGCCGATAATGTGATAGTTGAGCTATATTAGAGATAACATATACCCTCTTTTAAGTAATGTAAAATGTAAAATCAAGCCACTCGATAAAAATCCATGTTTCCGTTTATTCTTCAATGGAAAACCAGCAGCAACATTCCGCAAGTGATTAAAGTTTCAGAAATGCAATGAATCCTATCCTCTGAATTCGTTTCGATCAGAGATCGCCAACTCAAAGCGGGTCGCGGGACAGTTTTCAAATTTCGTAGAGGCCGCGGGATACTTACTGTAAAATTGTCTCGGAAAGCCTGATCTTATGGGGTAGCCACAAGTCGTTTTCTAAGCGTCTCGATCATAGCAGTGTCTGCTGGACCATTGTACGTCAAGGCAATATTCCCATTGATATCAGCTGATTCTTCCTCCATGGAATGCGATTATCGTCGCAATTCTGTTATTTTAAAGTTGTAGTCCATTCTGATATCTGTCGTTATTTCTTGCGGTCTCTTTTCGTTTACAATGTCTTTGGCCGTGATGCAAAAGGCCGTCATGATATAAGCGACACATCTTTTTGTTTAATAAACAACAACCACCACAACAACAACAACCGTCGCCGAAGCCGTATCAGTTAGTGAGGAATAGTAATGTTGGTACAGAAAAATACCTCATTTTGAACAACAACAATATTTGTGAACTGAAATCTATTTCAGCATTTCAAAATGCTTTACTAAGCGTTCTTCCGAAATCTCAAATCAGGTCGCTGGGCGCAAAATATGATCTCGCGTACCGCGTGTTGGTGACCCGTGGTTTAGATTGTGGTTCGAACCTTATTTTGACGTTCTGTTCACCATAAAGCAAGTTGGATTATGGCGTTACAAAAGAAAGGTTGAAATTCTACTCACAGTCCATTCCTTGCCTGCAAAAAGGAAAGGACGTAGTTTATTTTTTGCCCTTGATATTTTTGCGGCATATACACCGACTCATGATAGACATACACACGATCTGCGCACATGCATACCATGAGTGCATGATGTGCATACGCCGCTGGACAAGGAAGGTGCAGATATAGCCTCGTACGGCTTTCTAAGTCTTGCACCACCCCTCCATGCTATCCCAGTAATGCATGAGCGCCAAGCAGAGAAGTCATGGATACCAGTGTTACTAATCAGGTCTTTGGTCTGACCCGGCCGGGGATCGAACCCACGGACGCTTAACCATTACGCTATCTTGTCGGCAATGCATTTCTTCTTTTCGTCGTCTGTCTCTCATCTGTTGAAGTTCCTTATGCGTCTCCGACATTCTTCCGACCCGACCCTTCATGAAGCATAAACACAATAAAACCTTCAGCAATGACGTCAAACTACTCGTATGCTAACGTCATAATCGCCCTTCGATATCCATTTACCGTTGGCGTATCTTCTCACGCAAAATTGCGCTGGGAATGAGAAAATATAATCCGATCGACGAATGATGATCGAAATCTGCGTCTTTTGTTGAAAATTCTCGATTGTTATGATATAACAAAATATAAACTCGGACGTCTCTAGTCTGCTACATGCAGAGGTGATCAAAGTTGTCAAGAATGCTACACACGTACACGCTTTTGGAGATTCCCAAAACTAATTCACGTAGAAGTTGAATTTGCTGCAGCAAGTATTTGTGAAAAGCAGTCTGAAATAAGGTTTCATGTACCGTCAAAACCTGTAAACTGACATATGAGGATTGTGCAGAGAGGTGGGTTTGAAGGAGAAGGCGTGAGAAGCATTGTGCGGCAACTGACGTAAGCCTAGCCTATGCTTAGTGCACATAAGATTGATCGAGAAGATTAACCAATTGACTCTGTAAAGGCGGGGGGCCTTTTGGTGCATCATATCCTTTGATCACTATGTAACTTTCATATCAATGACGATTTGCATTGGCTTATTTCTCTAAACCTCTGTAGGCCTACTGCATGTACACTTTTGTACCTTTTACCTTGCTGCCTTAGGAATGGTGCGATTGCGAGGTTCATTTTGGCGTCCAGTGTGTGCACCTCCCAATTTCGAAAATTTTATTTGCCGTCTTCGAAAAGTTTAAATGAAATATTCGGTTTGTGAATATGTAAGACACTCTACGGCAGGGGTTCTCAACTTCCCTCGTATAACGGGCCGCATTTTTACTTCAAAAGACGCTGCGGGCCGCAGAACATTATCACCATGTATTTGTGGGCTACTAATAAATTTAAGCTACGGTATCCTATTTACCAGTCTTATACGGGCAATTAGTACATTTTTATGCATTCTAAAGCATTAATGGAGAGCGTTCGTTAGTTTGCAGTTGCCGTTTTTTGTCTGAATATCTATCTTCAAGTTGCGCAAGTAAATCCCTTCATGGAGCGTGCATTCTATTCGTTGCCATGCCGGTATATGCACCCTTCAAACCCTCCCACCAGAGAACCGAACTCTCTGTTTCAATGCGAGAGCGAGCAAGTATAAAATTAGGTGGACTTTTTCGTTTCAGAGGTTATTATCACTTTGAGGTCTCATGAGAAGAAGTCAGACGTTCAAGGTCATTTCTGAGCTAATCAATCAACTCTTCTCCTTTCCTTCCGTGGCTGGAGCCCTACACCAAAAGTTACAGAAGTCAGCTTTGTCAAATTGATGTTTTTCACTGTTCATCTACCCACGTTTGCCCCGTCAGTATTTCCTCTGGAAATATGTCGACTCTGATAAAACGCACCTGGATAATTAGCTATGCAATGTGACAGCACTGTGTGAAGTCGATGGATTCATCCAATGCTAGGCTAAAGTAGTCTGTACGTGGCAACGTGTTTCAGAACATGCGATAAAAGATCGACTGAGATAGCTGTTACTCTTTTGGTGGCGGTTGAATCAGACAACTGCAGCTTCGAAATTTGTCAGGCGATGTTGGACTTGCTGCTGTGTTCCGGAAATAGCGAATAGTGCACAATACGTTGTAGTTTTATTGAAGTCACACATTCTCTAGCAGATTCTTGGGTTTAGCAACATTCCAAGCAATTCTGAACAATGCGTCTGTCACGTCGTCGGAAATTTTTCAAATGCCTCGAAATATGGATTGCTGGGCTTGAAACCAAGCTAGCAACGTTTTCTCTAAAATCAGGCGATATGTATAACTCCAGATGAAAGTATCGTGCTATCATTTCAAGATCCTAGGCTTTCTTACAACAACTGTTCTTCGAAGCATGTGCCACATCGGTCTTCCATAACAATACTGTGCCAGTAGTAATTTGCGTTCATATTGAAAGATGTCGCGGGCCGCAAAAGAATCGTCTGCGGGCCGCGGGTTGAGAATCCCTGCTCTACGGCAAAGTTGTTCAAAAATAACTTTTACCGGATTCCAGTGATTCACTGAATAATTTGTCAGGTCACCCTAAAAAACGCTGCACATCAAATCTGGTTCAATTCTAACAAATTCCAAGATGATGGTACTCTGCAACGACCGCGCCATTCGATATTATCCGGAACCGGATCTGGAGCTAATTTATGATATTAGAGCAGTTTAAAATTGACGAAGTACACTGCTGGTTATAAGGCATCGAAACTGGTAGCGAGGCTTCAAGTTGCTTTTCAGGAAGGAAATGATCGCGCTTTCAAGCTCGTATAAGACTTGACTCTCTATTCGCATGTATAGTGGTCTTGCCTGTATTCTTGCTCTACGTGACATCGTAGGTCGACATCGTAGATTCTCGAATTTTACTGCGAATTCGTAACTTGCACAATGGCGATAACTTTTGACAATCTTGCTGTATGCTGCTTTATCATTATGGCAGCTGTTGGTATATTTGTCGCAGTGGAAGGAAAAGTCATCGGTAAGTTCCTTTCAATCTTTATGTCAAAGAACAAAATTAACATACAGTGTTATAATGTTCTTTCCAATTCTTAAATTCTAATAGTTTCTGGCAATTAACCTACCTCTGACGAGTGTCAGGGTGTCAGCCGAAAATATTGGGTTCATTTCGAAATTAATATAATATTCAATTGTAAATTGTAAATTGAAGTTCTGTTCCTCCGAGAAGCTCTTCAAAATTGGCAATTTACCGTGAAAACAGTTATTGCTATTGCTAACACTTAAAACACTTTTTTCTAATATTCTTCTGATCGGGAAAATTTACGCTAGTGGATTCAGGCTACAATGCTATCTACAAATGTCTTAAAAATATATCATTTCTAGTTTCATTTGATAGGTTTGGCTCAAGTTTAGCGTATGTGCTGACACCTTGGTAAAATTCATACCAAATTCTTGCAGTAGCCCAGCAACAACACGAAATTCTACCGCCAACAAATTATGCGTCTTACTTTCAAATCAAACCCGCCCCTGCAAAATAAATATATTGGGAAATCGAAACTTGTGAATATCAATTACTTTCTCAGTGTGCTCTACCTCAGCGGACTGTCCAGGCGCTCTGTATTGCTACAATCAATGGTGCCGATATCCCGTAGTAGACATGGGGTTTTTGTAAAAGGTGATTAGCTGGATTCCAAGAGATAATGTGAGCGCATGAAGGTTTTTTCATATTTTCATCAGCAACGACCGCTTAAAAGCAGGAAGATCGTCGGAGAAGCGAGGATTTGCACACTTTCGGTTTCTACGAATAAATGACAATTGAATATTGTCGATGCTGAGAATGGATGTACGCAGGCAAACCTTTTGAGCGAGGGTAGATAGTCAGTAGACACACTTTGGCCATGTCGACTTTAAAGATACTCTCATACTCAGCGAAAGAGATAGAGTTGATATATCCAGACGCAAAACGTCGACATGTTAATTGAGGTTAGTTGATAAGTCTTAAGAAAACAAAAGTTATTCAATGGGGCCAAGTGTAACGATCGACTCTAAAATCAAAATAGCCGATAAATAAATCGAAGTTATCGATGAATTAGAGCAATCTATATTTCCAATATTCCCAAAACAACGTTATTATGGTCACCCAATGCTCCTCATATGTTGTCTCGTCTTAATGATAAAAGCGAAGTGTTCATCATCCAGCAAGTCAAAAGCAATGTCTACCTTCGCGCCATGCAATTAAAGACAATATGAATACATAGATGGGCTGGATGCCTGGATCAGTATTTGTATGATGAAATATCATTATAATTGAATGCCATGAGGTTGTTGGGCCAACTTAAGTAGGCTACAGTATTACAGCGATTAACGATTACAGCTATTTAAGATTTTACTTGAGCAATAGGTTTCAATGTGTCCATGCCGGTGGTATATCAACTCGTCGCTTGGCGCCATATAATGCGGCGTCGCTCAGGGGTCTATTCTTAGTCTGACTTTGTTCTTGATATATATCAACGATCATCACGGGAAACCATCCTGCCTGCTGATGACGCGCAGCTCTTTACCTCACCAGATGACGTTGATGAGCTGAAGGCGAAGCTTAATACGGAAATGGCTTTAGTATCAAAGTGGATGATTTGCAATAAATTAATTTTGAATGCTGCCAAAACGCAGATTATATTCATTAGTAATCCCATAAGTACTAGAGAATATCTCGTGGTAGGGCTACTTGTAATGGTAAATGATAAGACAATGAAAACCCTTCTCGGTTTTAAAAATATCTTGGTGTTTTCATTGGTGGCGATGGCATCTGGCCCTTACGGGTTTATATCGATGTAATCTTGCGAAGTCCTAAAAGAAGTGGAGATTATTGAGAATAGAAGAAACTAAATATCTGGAAGTAGCTAAATTCATGTATCGATATCACAATCAACAGCTTGTTTTTAGTCTTGAAGATCAATTAAAACTATCGAAATCCACCCATAGCCATATTACTAGATTTCCAGCTATAATTTATTAAGGAAGGCATTTTGTCGACCAGTCGTTCTCAAACTGGGAGGCGCGAAGCCGCCTTGCTAGCATTGTGGTTGCTCTTTTAATATTTTAAGATATGACTATCAGAGGTCGCGACATTCTTTACTATCATAAAGGGGGCGCGTCTAAAAAGTTCGAGCATTTGGCGAGCTACCGTGCGGACGTGTCTGATTACGCTCACGGGACTGACAATCAAAGGCGTGTTCTCTATCAAGAACTGTTAGAGTATGTCTCGCTCAGGAAAGGTCGTATTGAATGAGGAAGAAATGATAAAGAAGATATTGCCTTCGCTGCTAGAAAAGCTAACAGGAGAGATCAACAACATGCTGCAAAAAAACCAAGATCGGCTGTTAGAGGAGATTGCCACCATCAAGAGCAATACCTCCGAGATATCTGCTAAAATGGACAAACTTAATACGAGACTAGATGCGCTAGAAGAACAGGTTCAGAAGAACCTAACAGATGTGGAAGCCAATCGAGAAAGTATCGAGACTGCATTTAGTCGCATTGACGAGCTCGACCGCATATCTCGCCTCGATTTACTAGAATTTCAAGGCATTGTGAAGAAAGAAAACGAGGATACAAAGAAAGTTGTTATGGATATCTGTAAAGCGATCGGGGTAAGTCTGGATGAAGAGGACCTATCATTATGCTATCGTAAACCTCTCCGAGATGCTACAAAAACAGCCCCTATCATGGTCAAATTCTTCGATCGAACTATCCGAGATGAGATCTACTTTGCAAGATTGAAACTTCGCGACGTTTCGAGCGCAAAGTTGGAAAATTGCAGCTCAATCTTCATCGTGGAAAATCTCACCGAGAGGACCCACAAGTTATTGTATGACGCCCGTCAACTGAAAAAGAAGCAAAAATTTGATTTCCTTTGGACCAGACATGGGAAGATCTGGGCAAAAAAGAACGTTGACTCATCAGCATTTCTAATCGAAAAACATAGTGACCTAAAGAAGATCCTGTGAGTAACTATTCTCCCTCACGTAATCTATTCATATTAAGCGCATTATTTTTCATTCTTTCATTCATTATTATGCCTTTGCCCCACTATTCCTTTGATCTTGCTAGTAGGCGACATGACAAACACAATATCAATGCCTCGGACTGTTTGCAATCTCAATCAGACTCATGAAGGTGCTGATTTGTCCCCAGAAAGCTTCAACTTTAACAATGTCAAGAAATGTGAATATGTTTGCCTAGATAAATTGACTGATATCTTATCGGGATCCTCCAACCAAGATCGATTCACAATATCTCATTTTAATATGAGATCCCTCCAGAAGAACCATGATGATCTTTCTGAAATTATAACGTCGCTGAATAGTATGCCTACTCTCATCGCTATTTCTGAGACCAAACTCAAATCTGATCCGACTTCTAATATAGCATTGGAAGGATATACGTTCCTGCACTCACCGACCCGTTCCAATGCGGGCGGGGTAGGCCTCTATATCAAATCTAATCTGCGATTCACTGTGCTAACGGCCTATAATCTTGCGTATCGAGACTGTGAGCAGCTATGGGTCAATTTGGAAGATTTCCAGCATAACAGGTCCCTAATCATTGCGATCATATATAGACACCCTAGATCTAGCGTGGATGATGTCACCGAATTCACAGAAGAAATGAATCGAGCCTTATGTAAAATTAACGAAAAGTCGAACGATTGTTTCATCATTGGAGATTTTAATGTTAACCTCAAAGCAAAAAATAGCCCGACTGTGAACCGATATATCAATATGTTACGATGCTGTAACTTCGTACCATTAATTTCCCAACCGACTAGGTATTCGGACAGTTCTAGTACTCTTCTTGACCATATATGCACGAATTTAACCACCCGAGAAATCCAACCGTGTGTTTGCTCATGTGTAATATCTGACCACTTGCCTGTTTTTGCGATAGTTGATTTGAAAACTAGCAAATGCAAACCCTTGCGTTATTATAAACGTGACCTCGATGGTATCGATCCTTCCCGTCTAGCAACCGAATCTCAATATGTGTTCTCTAGATTATTTGACAAACCCTTAACCTTGAGCAATTTTGAAGCATACTTCGATGCTTTCAAGAATGCCATTGACGAGTTATTGAACAGTCATGCTCCTCCGATCACACTCAGCAGGCGCGACCGTAAATTACTCCGCAAACCTTGGATATCGAAAGGTATTCTGATCTCTATCAGACGGCGTAACACAATGCATTATCCTCTTTTTGTTAAGGGCAATGCTGAGCAGAGAAAATTTTATAAAACTTACTCGAATAAGTTAACTCGTATCAAAAAAAGGGCTAAGGAAAACTATTTCTTGAAAGCTTTCGTAGAGAATAGAAATAATCCGAAAAGGAGGTGGAAAATGATCAACAGTATCATTCATAGGGATTCTAAAACCTCGAGTAAGCAATTGAGTATCACTGATTTGACTGGCGAGATGATGATTACCCCGGGTGAGATTGCTGAATCGTTTAATGACTATTTTTGCACGTTAGGTCCATCGCTAGCGCGCGAATTGCCATCGCCGACTGAGCGCCAGTCATTTGCCTCGACTTCCTCGAAATCCATTTATTTGAGATCCACATCGCAAAGAGAAATTGTACAGACTATAGCTGGCCTTCGCAGCAATAAGGCTAACGGTGTAGACGGCATCCCTGCNGCTTTTCTGAAATTAATTTGTCCGTAGGCTACATCTCTCCACTAGTTTGCAAGATATTCAACTTCTGTATAAATAATGGAATCTTTCCGAACCCCCTAAAAATAGCGAGAGTAGTCCCAATCTTCAAGCAAGGAGATGACACCAACAGAAGTAACTACAGACCAATTTCTANACTACCAACCATGGCTAAAGTGTTCGAAAAGCTAGTCCATATGAGGTNGATGGATTTCCTTGATAAAGAAGAAATTCTGTCGAAACANCAATTTGGTTTNCGGGAAGGATTCAATACCTCCCAGGCAATTCTCGATGTGACGGAGAAATACTANANGGTAATTGAGCNAAACAAAGTGNCATGNAGTATATTCCTTGATCTCAAGAAAGNNTTTGATACCGTTGATCANGACATCCTTCTTGCCAAGTTATCGGCCTGCGGTANCAGGGGNGTNGCCAATGACCTTTTCAGATCTTACTTGAGCAATAGATCTCAATGTGTCGATATCGGTGGCATCAACTCGTCGCCTGGCGCCATACGATGCGGTGTCCCTCAAGGGTCTGTTCTTGGTCCGACATTGTTCTTGATATATATCAACGACCTAGCTAAATCCACATCGATGGAAACCACCCTATTTGCTGATGACACGCACCTCTTCGCCTCGTCAGATTACGTTGATGAGCTCAATGCGAAGCTTAATAGGGAAATGACTTTGGTATCCAAATGGATGATATGTAATAAATTAACGCTGAATGCTGCCAAAACCCAGATTATATTCATTAGTAACGTCTTAAGTACTAAAGAATATCGCACTGTTAGTGTAATGGTAAATGATAAGACGATAAACCCTTCTAGGGTTGCAAAATATCTTGGCATATTCATTGATGGCGNTCTATCCTGGAAGGACCATACCCAGAANCTAGCGGTTAAACTCTCCNGTGGTGTTGGCATCTTACGGCGCCTTAGACATCTAGTTCCGAAGACGGTGCTCCGAGAAGTNTATTTTGCAATGGTTCACAGTCACTTGCANTATGGAATTTTGAGTTGGGGCTTCTGCAACAAAACTACTTTGCATCCAATACAGGTGATACAAAACAACGCCATTCGCGCCCTTACGGGATCATTTCGATGTAATCTTGGGAAGTCATATCGGGAGTGGAGAATATTGTGAGTAGAAGAATTTAAATATTTGGAAGTAGCTATATTCATGTATCGATTTCACAATAAACAGCTTGCCTTTAGTTTGGAGGATCCATTACAACTATCAACATCCACCCATAGTCACAATACCAGATTTTCAGCCGTACCAAATTACCGCCACAATTCAGTAAGGAAGGAATTCTGTGTTTTGGACGCTGTGATGCGACAAATTGATGTTTCAAGGCTTCCATATCTAATAAAACGTATTTACAATCTTCGTTGATAATAATTCAACACATAAGAGTGATGCATAATCTTGTCATCCCTGAACTATACTTTCTTCTCTTTAAAATCCAAATCTTAAAAATACGTAATTTTGCCAAAATTATTTTCACATAGAAGTGGAAGTAGTCTGAAAACCACACTGTAAAAAATCTGGTAGATTTATTAGGAAATCTCTGTAAATTTTGCAACGAATT
>ATSW01123570.1:0-10419 GCA_000444245.1 Botryllus schlosseri | reverse complement strand
GTGCCTTGCAGTCTCAGTAAATACTAACAACTACACAACAACAACAACGCTCGGGGCGGACGAATAACTCTTGTATCGTTATCTGTATTTCGCGTGACGCAGAATTTTGCGTAGTACTAGCTTACTAATGAAGTCGGATATAGATAGAAATCGTTCCATAAAAAGTATATACGTAGCTGTAGTTTTGATATAAGAGGGTTTGAGAGTTCATAATTGCATAGTTGTTGTTACTGCACACATATTCGCTAGCTTCCCACATAGGCCGTGAGTAGGTTTGGGCGAAGGTTCTCAACAATCCTTAGTAATCGACACGCCAAGTCGCGGAACATCTTCCAATCAAAATTTACAGTGGCGACCATAAGAAGGTCGGGAACCCCCGATTTAGCAGAATATTTTACGAGCGTGAGCATCCTACATTTATGGTGTACCAAACAAATACGACTCATTCCGGTTTACGTAATCATAACTACTGATATTAAAGGTAGCACCGCTTGCCCTTTTATCCGGCGGGAAGTGGGAATCATCCCCTGTTCCCATTAAAGCAAGACCAGAGACCACTTTTGTTTCGTCTGCAACGAGGGCTTAGAACCTTAGATCACTGAGTCTAAGATAATTTTTTTTAATTAAAAATGTCACAAGTGTTGCTGTTGATGTAAAAAACTGGCATGATCATCGAGTCAGCACCACCATTGCCCCTGCCCGGAGTGCTGAGCGTGGGCCCCTAATCCGAAGAAACCAGTTTTACAAGCAAATCCTTGGTCTGATCAGGTCACGGATTGAACCCACAATCTAGCATGAGAAGCGGAACAATTTTGCAATATCTACCATTATGCAATCTCGTCCGAATAGGTATATAATTACCTGATTATCGCGGCTCACAGGATCAGTATGCACCGGCCAACCGCCCCAACACCACCAAAAAGCCATGGTGGACTGACGAATCATCCAGGGCAATCTTCCTCACACAAGCTGCATTCATAAAAAATGAAACGCTCATTCTGCGAACGGGACATAATCAAGTTCCGACCCTGTCTCGTCTTTGCGCGAAAAACGTGTTGATGGCAAAGCGGTCGCATTGGTGATCATTAGGTAGTGGAATTTCGAACACTTTAGAACTATCAAATGTTTGGAGAGGAATACGGCCAATGTCTGGTTTCAAAATTAGAGTGAGATCCAATCTACGACATCATCCCGCGGAGCGCTAACAGACGTCTTCGAAATAGTCTACGAGCTTGCAACACGCTTCACGTCGTTCAGTAGTCATAGCAATCTCGACACCAATCATTTACTTAAGAGAGCAAGTCTTCAATACGAATTATCCAGCTCGGCTGCAACATCGAACGCAGTAAATCAAAGTATCAATGCGTTCGTGAAGAACAGTTCATGACATAATAAAAGCATGCAACATTTCGCGCCTGGTAGAAGTGAGAAATCGTAAAGTCACGATGTAGGAGTTTCTGCGAACATAAAATATCTGCCGGAGTAAATTGTTCGAGCCAAGCTTTATTAAACCCAGTGTCGGATTACAACAAAACAAACTTATCAAAATTCCTAGAATTTCTTCTGCTTATCACTTGATGCATCTCAGTGGACGCAATTAAAGCGATTCAATCAACTCTAGGATAAACTACGCATTCTTAGAAACTATATGATGTCGTAAATTCCGCTTGAAGTATCGGGTTAATACCGTGTAGAACAAGATTACTCGCTACCACCACTACCACGTTTATGACCTGGAAACGACACGAACAGGATCTTATCCTATTATTCTCTCAGGCAATCACTCTGACGACATTATAAATAAGATCTAAATGCTGTTTCGATCCTGTGATGAGAATTACGTTTGCGCGGTGAACACTCCCTGAGCCGACATACATTGATGAGTGCGATTACGTGGCACACGTCGACCCAAGAAATACAGGATTATTTTGAATTTTGAATTATCACAGGTTATTTATACGCACATTGAGCATTCTGGAGTCCAAATCCAGAAGCGGAATAGAGATCCCTTCCAGTGGAAATGTAAGCATGATGGCATTCGAGCGGTACCACGAACTGCGAGGATACAATGCAACTGATAAAAAATGAGAGTGGAGTCAAGTTAGGATAACATATCAGAGCACAGCTTTCATAGCGTCGCCCCCATAAATGCGATTAGTTTACCGGTAAATAAAAATGTGAAATTAGCCAATATAGCGCGTAAACAAAGCAGTTCTTATTGTTGTTGTTCGTGGTATTAGGTTTGATTTTCGACTGTAATGGTCATTTACACCAGAGCGATATTATTTATTTTACTTGTGTAGCTGCCGTCTTGTAGCACGGTCCACTTCTGGGTCTATTACCACACAACTTACGTGGATCAAATGGCGAGGATGAGGGAGATAAACCTCTAATACGTAGGAAGGGATTTTGGAGTCGACCTCTTTCGGACTCAAATCTGCAGCCTATTGGTCATTTTATAAAGATTTCAGCCTTTCGCAAATTTTCACCTTGGCAACCAGGGCTTTGGAGCAGCCGCAAATTTGCATTGCTCCAGCTCCGGCTCCTGAGCTTTCTTTTATCATACATTAGCTCCGGCTCCGGCTCCGGAGCCGCATTATTACCATTGCTCCGGCTCCAGCTCCGGCCCTGAAAACTATCGAAGGTGTCTGTCTATATCAGAGGTGGGCAACCCATGGCCTGTGGTTCATAGTGGCCCACGAGAAGGTTTTGAGTAGCCCGCGAGCTAATTTCCCATTATGTTATCGAAATTCTGTTATATCATCGAAATTGAATTGCTCATATTGTGAACTTGCAAGGCCAACCAAAAATATGATTAGTCTGGCCGCGACACTTGGGATGTTGATGACTAAAATATCAGTTCNGACGCATTGGCAGATNCAGGGTCCANNCACATTTTTAGTAAATCGTCGTANATTACAATAAACTAAAAAAGTAGTAAAATTTTTCTTCANGCTTCNCGTGTTTAATTGTCACACGATTTCTTTCTTTGTANCCTACCCNNANNNGAAAATGAAAAAACGCCTGATTTNGCCGATTGAGTCTAACTATNGATTNTTCGCAATTACGNGAGAAAGTATTTTCGCGTTTGCGCTCGCAGAAANATCGTCGACGATGAAATGTAGGCACAAAATGATTGCCGTATTTAGCGGAAATCTTCGATATCGATATGCCCAGATGCCGAATAGTCCTGTCCTTGCAAACTGCGCCCAGTGGGCGGTATACAGTCGACCCGCAATATACCCAAGTGGTAATAATATTAACTTATAAAATTTTACGCGCCTTGCGCGGCTAGTGGGCAGCGCATTCGTTCGTTAATTTCATGTGGCCCTTTAGCCGAAAAGGTTGGCCACCCCTGGTCTATATAGATTACTCATTTACCCGTAGGTTAGTACTCATTTACCCGTAGGTTAGTTATCTATAGTTAACTAGAGTCTGTCAGTCGTCAGTAACATCGGATGCAGCAACGAAGACATAGGTGCCGCCTTATGACGACATAATGAATACTTGTCAATAACATCATAGTTGCACTAGAACACACTTTACTCCGTGCCATTGCTGTGTACAGCATTAAAATTCTGATGCGGCGTTTTAACACTGGCACTGTAGCCTACTCGTTAACATTAAGCCATACAGCTCAATTCAATCTTTAAATGTGCGATTATTATTCAACTGTAACTGTAATAAGAGCAATATGAGCAGATATAACGACGTGATCAATAGAAATTCGCTTTGTACCAAATGGCCAATGGTTTGACGTTCGATATTGGTGCACTCGTTACCAGTCCATCCGGTGTCGATCAAGTTTATCGGAATATTAAATATTTTCCCGTTGAAACGAATCGAATAATCGAATTAAACACTGTGCCATGCACATTGCGTCATGCCCATAACGAATTAAAGTATGCAATATGTACATTGCACATTTACAAGTTTACGAAACAGATGATTACAAATTGGAAATCACCTATCAAATCAGTGATTTGTCTCCAACATAAAATACATGGGGTTTTGGGCTACTCTTCTGCCACCCCCTATTTACGCTCGAAAATCCTTACTGGAGTGAATGACGATGATACGCATTAATGAATTCCAAGTAGCATGCATAATTGCATACTCAATAACACTGTCCAGTTTCGCGGCCCGATTAAAGAACTATCACGAAAGAACGAGTATATTTGCTCATCCGATTCATAGCAACGATGAGATGGAATTTCTCGGCTCGTACCCGTCATATCGACATGCGCAACGAGAATACATAGTGATCATTATTTTCGAACCGTATACAATTGGCCAACAAGGTTGTGCTGATGATGAAATTGCGGGCATGCCGAATACCCACAATATTTACAGGCATATTTCGCATACCGAGGTTCGACACTCATGTATGAAAATTGAACATTGAACATACGTCTGTCGGAAAAGGTAGCGCCAAAGAGGAAAAGATTCTTAATTTCGCGAAGGCATGCTGTTGAATTATGTGAACTCTGCAGATATGATTGTTACATATATAATAGCATCTTATGAAGCACGCTGGAGCTGCCCCTCAAATACCTGGCTCCAGCTCCGGCTCCGGCTGAATTTTATGTGCAGCTCCGGCTCCAGCTCCGGTAAAAATGCGCGGCTCCGGGGCTCCGGCTCCAAAGCCCTGTTGGCAACGCCGATGATTGTTTTAGGTTTTGCTCGTTCAATCGCGTGCATGGAAAATATGCCTTCTTCTATCATCGCCACGAGGCCTGTCTGGCGCTGGCATCAATAACATATTTAGATGAGCTGTTAGCGGTGAGAGCTTTGAAGTTTGTTTTGCATTGTCAAGAGCTTCTTGGAGGTACAGAACTTCAATATACAATTGAATAGTATATTCATATTGAAATGAACCCGAATATTTTCGGCTGACACTCGTCAGGGGTAATCGTCAGCAACTGGTAGAGAATTGGAAAGAACATTCTATATCAACAATCGTATCACAAAATATGACGTCACCAGCATGAAAGAGAGAGCGTTCAATGTACTATTTTTAGGAGGTACACGAACTCCTTTTGTTGACAGAGTTTTGGTTGGTGTATTTTGATAAAAGTCGACTCCAAGGCACACAAATGGAATTGTGAACGGCCCCTCCCAACGATTCGAAATCGGTCGTCTCGATAATTCTTTGCACAAATCGGATTATCTAACAGATGTTTTCCGATGGCTGGCCTTTGATCGGTCAGCATCAATCTTAAGCGGATGAGTTAAAGGTGAGCTTTTCACTGAGCGTGATGCACGTGTTCTGATAAATCTTGGGACATGTTGGTTGATGCGTTCCTGCAGACGTTTTGACGTTCTTCCCACGTAGCCACAATCACAGTGGCACTTATATTCGTACACTACATTACTTTGTTGGAGTGCAGGGAGAACGTTTGCATTATCAGTAATTCATTTTTCGTACATAGCCATCGCAAATATGTTGCCGTCACTAACACAAATAGCTCGTGTCAAAATCGATGAGAAACACTTCGTCAATTCGTGTATTTATTTCAATACCAAAAACACAAAGTGTATTATATCAGATAAGAATTATCTCGGGATTAAGGTGAGTTTCCAATAATTGGGCGCATCAATGTAATCAAACATGTATAACCAGAAACAGCAGTGTGTAGTCACTGGGTGAGTATACAATGTCATTAATGAAGATTAGGAAAAGGATAGGCCGAGGAAGTGACAAAGGAGAAAAGCCCACAGTTCGCGGAAACTATCAAGACTATTTTGAAATAGCTCGCGAAGGGTTTAAATTTATATCACTGCTGCACCACGTGTATCGTTTAATATCGATAATCACATTTGCTGGCTAATGGGAATAACTGTCACGCACACGTACGGACAACTTGATACAAAAATACGGATTGATAATAAATTGCGCGCAACCCTGTTTTACACAGGTCGTATTGCTATCGTAGGAAGTTCGTCTGAAATTTAGCTTATCTGGAAAACTGTAGCTTGCCCTGGTTATATGTAGGCAGCAGTGTTGGGATGACTCGAGTCAACTTTTTCGTATGACTTGACTTGACTCGAGTCACTTTGCAAAAATGACTTGACTTGACTTGACTCGGGGCCTCAGAAATGTGGATTGACTTCTGAGTCGGAGCAAAATTTACGAGTCAATTTCAAATCATTAAGTAAACGGTGTCGATCAAATCACCCTATCTTATGTATGATCGGGTTGTTCGTGATAGGAAGTGTCTAGCCGTCCGGTACCGGACGAATAATTTCCTCAGGCTAATCGTCCGGCGTAAGCATGCCGCAACTGCAGAATGGGTACCGAGATTTCCGGAACCGTGAGCCGTAACTGCGGCATGGATTCCGAGAGTAAGTTCGCCTCTTACGAAGACTTGGCAAGTGCTTTGGAGAAAAACCAGAAAGTAAATTACGTCCAGCTCTACAAAAGAGATTCACGTACGTTCGATGCAGTAAGAAAGCGAATCACTCGGCGAAATTTCAATAATGCGCTCAAGTACGGTCACTGACCAGTAGGGCTCTTCAAAAATGATTTTATTTCTTAAATCGTACTGGCTACTTAATAAAATTGTTAGGTTACCTAATTTAAGCCTACACACAAAATTTGGTTCAATTCCAGCCAGTAACCGCTTTGCTACAGGAGAAGNAAGTTTNTATNTATTATNTAAAAATNAATNANAAAAAATTTGAAAATTTTCTGTTNACNCCATGAANGTGTTAGGCTGTCNATAGAAACGATAACATTTTTGTTTATTACGTTCTTATGGTATGTTAAATTCCACAATGGAAAGCACACAGCGGTAAGAAGGCGCAACACTNAAATTTCATAANCTCAATAATTTCGAATTTCAATTTCGCTTCATCGGAAGGTGCACCCCATTATGTTGTTCTTTACGTTCGAGATGGTGCTTTCTAGCTGCGGGTCTTGCGGGATCGGTTTCCTCATCGTTATTCTCCGCTTGAAGGAATTCAGCAGCCACTGGCGATCTATTTTGCGCGTCTCGTGTAGCTTCTTGTTTCTTCCAGTCCATATCGTCTGTTTGAACATAGAGATTAGGATCATTAGAGTTCGTTCATGGCCTTCCCTGATTGGTCGTCTGGGTGCCATATGAAGTATGGTCTGCATGTTCGCTCTTTGTTCGGTATTTGCCGTGACTTGTTCCCACGCTCCTAAAATGAGGTTTAGAACTGGTGTAATTGTATCACACTGGGTAAAAATATGGACATGAGATTCAGTTCGGATTTTGCAGAGCACATATTTTTCAGTTGGTTCGACCAGGCGTGCGTTCAACTTATCCATGGTTGGAAGTATTTGATGCGCCGCATCCCAGTTGAGGTGTCTTTGTTTTCGCGTGAGGTATTTGGCCCGTACGTTCTTCCAGCTCGGGCCTTGCATGTCCATGATTTCCCTTTTGTGTTGCCTTACGGTTGTCGCCCGGTATATGTCCTTCGACATTCGTTTTCCGTAGTCTGCGTCCAGGATTCCCAGTTCCCTCATTGTTTCGTTCACTTCCACCTAGTGTGGTTGCGGCTGAAATGCATGAGGTCTGTGATTAGATAGTTTGTTCTTTCTGTACCTGTTGAGGATGATTGCCAGTTGGTGCTCCATTCGTCTTTCCCATTCTGTCTCCGTGTTTTTGCCCGAGTTTTTTAAATACTGGATTGCAGGCTTGATGAATATGAGATCTGTGATTCTTGGTATATCGGTCAAGCCAAGTCCTCCGATTTCCTCCTTTTGACTTATTTTGTTGTGATCCGCTCTCTTCTCCATGCCGAACAGGAATGACATAATGAGTCCTCTTAGTTTGGCCTTCAGATTGTTTGGCATTCTCGAGGTGGTGGCGTGATATGTGAACAAAGGAAGAATATTGGTCCTTATTAGTTCTATTTTTTCATACCTTTGAAATTTCATCTTTTTCAGTTCTTGGATGCGTCGATCTGTTTTGCCAATTGCCGCTTCCCATTGCTGTTCTGTTACTTTCAAATCGTGGCCTATTGTTTTTCCTAATATGCTAACCTCATCGGCCCATTGGAACGCCGTTGCTGTATTGTGCTGGCCTTCTGCTCCAAATTTTATTCCTTTTGTTTTTTCCCAATTAATTTGTAGTCCGCTTGCTTTCCCGAATTGGGTGACGATGCGCACGGCCCTTTCGCAATCCTGTACTTTCGCCGGCGTTATTGTCACATCATCGGCGTACGCCGGGTGGTGATTCTGTTCTTAAGTCCGGTCAGTTTGTACCCGGCTAGGCTCTGGTTGAGGTTCTGTAACAAAGATTCGGTGGCAATAGTGAACAGATACATGGAAATAGGGTCGCCTTGTTTAATTCCCGTCTGAATTTCTATTTCGTTACCGATTCTCCCCCCAACTGAGACTTGCGATGTGCTCTTTTCGTATACTTGCCGGTAGAATTCACGAAAGGTTGGCCCGAAGCCTGCCGCTTTTAGTGCTTCCTGTAGGTAGTTGTGATCTACAGTGTCGTATGCCTTTTTGAAATCGATAGATATTATTGCGCCTTGTTCTTTGGATCTCATTTCTGCTGCCGCTTCCCTGATCAAGAGGTTCAGCTGCCCGATGGTGTTGGGCGGGTTTACGAATTGGTGTCGATGCGTGATGTTCGGTAGCGCTGCCTTTACTCTGTTGGAAAGAATTTTGCTTAGTATTTTATAGTCACAGTTCAAAAGTGTTATTGGTCTGTAATTTTCTATATTTTTTGCATCACCCTTTTTGTGAATGACCTTAAGAATTCCTCTTGCGAGGCCGCTCGATACTTCCTGTGTAGTGTAAATTTCATTGAACACTTCGGTCAGATCTTCGGCTATTGTGTCCCTGTTCTCAATGTAAAATTCCGCGCTGATCCCATCCTCCCCCGGGGTTCGATTCCTGTTTTGTTGTGCGATGGTTAAACGGACCTCATCCTCGGTGATGGGAGCGTCTATTTTCTCCTGCTGTTGCATCGTTAGCTGTTTTTTCTGGTACCTGAGGAAACTACTTGCAGTTTGTTGGTTTGTTTGTTTCTCACCGTATAGCTCCGTGTAGTATTTTTCGATGATTGTTCTTATTTGTTCATCATCCGAGGTTGTTGTTCCATTTGCGTCGTTTAGTTCTTCGATGTTCCCCGCTTCCTTCCTCTTCCTTATTGTCTGACAGAGGACGTATGGGCTGTTGTCCAGAATCGTTTCTCGCTTGGCTTTTGCTTCTGCCTGAAGCTTGGATAGCTCTTCCGCTTTCCTCTTCCATATTTTCTTCTTTATTTTTCTGTATTCTACTTCAGAGATGTTATTTCGTAGAACATTTTGTCTTACCTCTTCGAGCTCTTTCTCCTCCTTCAATCTGATGTCCCGCTTTTCTTTTAGGGTTTCCCCTGCGTGTCTCACAGCGAGGTGCTTTAGTTTCCTCTTGACGGCTTCCCACCATTCGATTTTGGTTTCGTATATGGCTGGATGCAGCGTCTTCCACCTTCGCCATTTCACTTGGAAGTCATTTTGGAACGCCTTCTTTTCGTATATTTGTGTGTTATTCTTCCATGAATTAGGCCTCGGACTCTTTCCTTTTACGCGCATGGTCGCAGTCACCGCATCGTGGTCTGTAAGGGTACAGGTTATATGTTTGCAATTTAGAGGTATTATACCTTTCGAGGTGTAGATCCTGTCCAATCTGGACTTTCCTTTGGGGTGAAAATATGTGTAGTCTTTTTTATCCCCATTTGTGTCACGAAATGCGTCGGTCACTCCTATGGTCTTCATTACTGAGCGATTGTATCTGGCGTCTCCTTCTTGTTATGCTGGGCGGTTCGCGGTCGAGTTCGCAGCTGTCAACCCCGTTAAAGTCTCCCGCTACTACGTGCCGTTCTTTCCTGCTTATTCTTGTTGCCAGTTGACGCAAGAGTGCTCTTCTTTTCGTTCTGTTATTGTGACCGTATACGTTGATAATAGTGAGATTGATTTTACCTGACTTGATTCGGATTTGTAGTATCCTTCCTTCCGTATCCATCGTCTGATCCAGTGTTCTGTATGATTTCCTTCTGTGCGTTAGTAGAATTGCTGTTCCTGCCGTTTTCCCGTTCCCCGAATTCCAAAATGACTTTCCCTTCCATTCTGCAGGCCAAGTTCTTTCAGTGTCCAAGGTGGAGTGCGTTTCTTGCAGACAAAGTATGTCGGCGGCTGTGTCCTTAATGTATTTAAATATTAGTTCTCTTTTACTGTCTAGATTCATTCCGTTGACATTGATTGTTAGAATCTTAAAAGTATTCGGACGGTGACCGATTCTTTGTTTATTTATTATAGTTGTGCTCACCGTAAATACTATTTTATTATAATCCAAATTTTTTGACGGCAATAACTCCGCTTCCACTGGTTGGAATTGAACCAAATTTGGTGAGCATCGTTTCTATAGACAGCCTAACACTTTCATGGGATGAACAGAAA